>JAOEHX010071046.1:8727-20390 GCA_025448015.1 Bolborhynchus lineola | reverse complement strand
GTGTGCAGTTCTGGTGTCTTCAACATAAAAAGGACATGGAACTGTTGGAACAAGTCCAGAGGAGGGCCATGAGGATGCTCAGAAGACTGGAGCACCTCCCATATGAAGACAGGCTGAGAAAGTTGTGGGTGTTCAGCTTGGAGAAGAGAAGGCTGCATGGAGACTTCATAGCATCCTTCCAGTATCTGAAGGGGGGCCTGTAGGGATGCTGGGGATGGACTATTCATTAGTGACTGTAGTGAGAGGACAAGGGGTAATGGGTTCAAAATTAAGCAGGGGAAGTTTAGCTTTTGCATATTAGGAGGAAATTCTTTACTGGTGGTGGGGCACTGGAATGGGTTGCCCAGGGAAGTTGTGAATGCCTCATCGCTGGTAGTGTTCAAGGCCAGGTTGGACAGACCCTTGTGTGACATGGTTTAATCTGAGGTATCCCTGCCCATGTTAGGGGGATTGGAACTAGATGATCTTAAGGTCCTTTCCAATCCTAACTATTCTATGCGTCTACGATGTAGCTGGAGGTAGTTCTGCTGTTTGCCTTTCCCCAGCACCTGCTACAGGATTGCTGACCATTTGAACTTGTTTGCAGCCTGTCAGCAGGGCATGTGTAGGTCAGGGAGCACAGTCATCTCAATAGGAAAGTACCTAGTGGGGAGCTGTGAATCACTTTGAGTCACCTTGTGGGGTTGCTGACATGCTTTCCCTTCTTTACTGTGAGCTCTGGAGCTCCTGACACTGGCTCAGCTGGGAAGGGGCCCTGACAGCAGCCAGGATGTGCCATTGCCAGGGTCTGCTCCAAGTACCCAGCTGCCTAGGGAGCTTTGTCTCCAGTTTGGCTGCTCCCATGCAATGGGTGGGGGCGGGTCTGAGTGCTGGAATAGCCTCTCTAGGGAAACTGAGCTGAAATGAGAGCAGCTGCTAGTTGCATGTGAAATCTGCACCGTGCTGGAGAGGGATTCAGTTCTCCCAGCCTGGATTGAGATGCCTGTCTCTGTCAGGCATGCTGTTACTCTTTGTTTATTATCACAGTGTCTAGGAACTCTGCTTATGGATGAAGACCTCTATTGTGACTGGAACTGTGTAAACATACAGTACGTACAGCATCCTCCCTTCCTCTTCTCACACCCCCTGCAATAGAGTGTATTCATTGAGTGTAAAGCATGGGATAACAGGATGATCTGAGCAGCTGGAAGGAGATAGGTAATGTTGGTAACCACTCTCATCTGTGTACCATGGCAAAAGGGATTGTGTATCCTTGGAAAAGGATAGCAAAATGCCTTTGCTTTTGTTTAATGAGAGTTCCTTACAAGTGTGAGTTTTAGAAAGAGATACCTTCTGGATACAAACAGTGGGGAGTTTGTGTATACGATTTTTGGCTGGCTGGGGTAGGAAACTTATTGGAAAGAATTGCAGTGATTTAACTGCAGGCTGAACCTCCAAGTCTGTTCTCATAGTTTTGAGTAGACAAAAAGCATAGCTTCAAGTGAGTAGACAAGAGAATAAAAGGCATTAAAAACTTTGTTGAGGATGAAATACAGTAATATTCTTTTTGCCTTTTTGGGAACAGACATCTGTACTTCATTTTTCTTTTCATAATAGCCCCTTCATTATTTTTGAGCCTAAACTAGCCATTTGGTGAGCTACTCAGTGAAGGCTTCTTCTCTTTATTGTCAAAACCAGAAGTCCATTGGTTAATGTACTTGTTCTAGCTAGTTTTACTGAAGCTGCCAGTTTGTAGTGTGAGTGTAAACACTTTCTGTGACATGTAGTGTTGTACAACTGATGAGTTGGAGTGTTTGCATGAGGTTATCTGGGGAAGTGTTTGCTAGCTCTAAAAAGTACTCAGGGTAAAAATAGGGGTTTGATTTAGATTAAAAGTTAAGTATATTTGGATAAAAGTAAACAGTTGAATTGCAGCTCTAATTTTACAGGAGATTTTTATAGCTCTTCATTGAACAGTCTTGCCCATGGTCTGCATTACAGTTCATTGGCTCTCTAGCATGGCACATTCTTAAGGGGTTTTATTAGGAGCTTGCCTTTTAACTCATTTCCCCTTTTCATTATACATTACTCTCTCTCCAGTTTTATGTACATTCGATTGCAGCTTGTCAACAAACTTCTGTTATCTATCTAAGTTGTCTGGTAAAATTGAGGCCAGATAACAGCACTTTGAGTTAGAGGATAGGGACTGGCCATCAAGGCGCGCTAAAGGAAAAGGAGCGAGGGATGGAAGGAAGGTAAACAAAAGGTCAGATCTGCTGAAAATAGACTGTGGTTAAAACACTGACTCATAGGAACATAGAAAATGACAAGGACTTAGTGTATAGGTGGGTGTGCAGGCTCATTTTGTTACAATTGCTGCATGTTTTTCCTGGGGAAGAATTAAAAAGCAGGGGGAAGAGAGAAGCAGAGATCATGGAGTGAAAGATGAGAGTTTAGAGAAAGCAATGCAAGTCAGACAGAGGGAGTGTTCTGAACCACACTGGGGCATCTGCTCCCCAGTCAAGGAGTAACCCAAAATTAAGTGTGCTTTTGCATACCCCCACAATTCTGAAAAAGGAGATATGGTGTTAGTTTTCAGTGCTGAGGTATCACTTGCAAGCCTAAAGAAAGTGGGTTTTTTTTAAGAATTAGTTTTATCACAGTTTGTTTCCCTATGTTTGATACGGACAGATATTAAAAGAGTGAAAGAGATTCATGTTAAAAAGTACCTTAGGCTATTTGTAGTTTGTCAGATACCAGCCAAAACTAAGATGAATCAGTGCTGAAGGATGCAGTGACACTCTCACTGTCTTCCTAGTGGAGCTCAGTTTCTCCTTAGCAAGACACACTGCTTAGTAGATAATACCTTCTCACAGAAAAACTTACTGTTACAGGAAACTGTGTCTGTTGTGCAGGAAACTTGTAGAGAATTCTCCTGCATTAAGTAGACTGTCTGCACCTCATGTGTAGGAATACCCAGTGTCATCTCCACCAGCTAAGTCAGAGGGGAATGCCTCAGTCCCTGGTTTTCATTTAGAGGTAATCTTTTCTTTTTTTTCCAGTGTTTTCGAACCTATGTTTTACATTTTAGGAAAGTTTGGTTTGATGAAAGCATAGAAGTGGGTCTTGTGGACTTCCAAGTTTGTTTCACTTTTGGAATGGATTTGTAAGTTTGTTTGTTTGTTTGCCAGATGCATTAGAAACTTTAAAAGTTGTAGCAGATGGAAGTGTAACCAGAGGCTTGAGCTGCTGGGATGTTTATACTGCAGTCTGCAGAATTCTCCCATATGAGAAAATCCCTTCTATGCCCCATGAGAAAGTCTGGCACTTGAAGAATTTGCTGGTGTCATAGGTAGAACAACTCAGCAGCTAGCAGGACATATAAGTTGTAGTGTGTTGAAGCCAAAAACATTTACTTAGCCACAGGTGAGTTGAAACACTTTTTGCCCCCCTCATCTGGCACACAGATGAAGCAGGCAATTAATTCCTCATGGCCCTGAATTCAGCAGCCACAGGAGGTGGCTCCCATCTCTGGATGACATGTGGGTTACTCCAGTCACAGTACAAGGAAAGACAATGACATGAGGGAAGGAAATAAGGCAACATATTTCCTCCTTGCCTGTGCTGGAGACTAGAGCTCATCAGGGCAATGATATGAGCGCACTTTAGGTGGTCCCTTGGGCAATTCCCCTTGCCTGCCCTTTCTGTGCCTGGTAAGTAGAGAGGGATGGATCCCCTTCCTACAGCTGGGGGATCCAGTTTCATTTAACTTTCTGAAACTGAACCTGATTTCACAGTTGGAAATATTTTACTCATCAGAATTAGACCCAGAATGTATAATTTTTTTGCTTAATGATGACAAGTTGACAGTAAGTGCAAAGCACATAACGAAAGTTGAATTCTGATTGGATCAGATTTTTGAGAGTGTTCAGTTCCCATGCAGAAAAATACACAGGAATAAAAGGCTAGAAAATTAAAAATATAAACAAGAAGCAGCTCACAATGGTAAAGCCTAATGTTAAAGTATTAAAAAAAGAAATCAAAGTACATGTTCAGACATGTTTAGACATGTTTGACACTAATATCTGAACAATTCACACGGACTAGGTAAAGCCCTTTGCTATAGAGATTGGCAAATTCCCAAGCACAAACTCCAACCTTTATCAGCTCAGCAGCCACAAGGAACAGCAAAGTTTTGCATTACCTGTTTTTATTAAAAGCTGAATGGGAGAAATTGCAGAGCCCAATTACCAGTGTATTTTTTCTTTCCGTTTGACTTAATGGTGAGCTTGACTATAGACAAAGTACCCTGTCTGGTTAGCTTCCTCTGATGACAGTGTAGCTCCATTTACAGTGAAAGGACAAAATACTTTTTAAAGGAAAATATGAGCCTAAACTGGTGCAACCTGATGTGGGAGCATTGACTGGTACAGTGCTTGAAATTGCATCTAAGCCCTTTCTTCCCTTTTGGTTTTACCCTGACTAGAATACTGACTGTGCTGCTTTTATGTTATGTTTCCTGCTACAGTTTTCAGTGGCCAAGGTGTAGGAGGGTTTTTTTTTAACAAAACTTTCCCAATTATAAATTTTTGTCAAAAAATTCTTCTGGCCTACCCTTGCAGATAGAAAATGCAGTATAAAACCAGCGAGAACAGCAATTTCATAAGCGGAATTTCACAACTTGGTACCACTCTGTGATAGGCACAGCCATGAGTGTTTTGTATTAGTACTTTGGCATCAGAGCATCTTGGGAAACACAGTGTATGAAATGAACTCAATTGTTTCCCCTTTATTTTTGTGTTAATTTTTTAGCATGTGGGAGTGAACTTTCCAATCGCAGACAAGCAGCCTAAAAGGCCTTAGGTCTGTGTCTCTATGTACAGAGTTAATGTAGACAGATCTTTGAAAACTCCTGGTAGCTTAGGGAACCTGAGATCTCAAGATCAGTGCAGTTATTTGGAAATGGGTTTGAATGAATCACCTGCAAAAGACCTGAGATTTAATCTTGATTTACATGTATTTTAATCCTGATGTGTATACTGTTAAGTTTCCTTTCTGTCTTGCATTGTCCAAAATTTCCACACGCTTGTCAGAAAATAAAGGCTCCATTACAGATGACAGGAGTGTATTTCAGAGAAATTACCAGTACTTGGCATCTCTTGGCTTTCTGGTCTCAGGCCACTGGCATGCTGTAGACCACTAATGAGAGGAGTCAAGTAGAGCATTGCATATAGGAAGTTATCCCTAGAGATTACAAGCCAAAACTGTCCAACTCTCCTTTGTTTCTCACTTGTCTCACTTTGCTCCAGCTCACCCTATGCCTGCTTCTTCCAAGCAACATCCCCTTCCTTTTGTAGGACCACTACCACTGGCTGAATGGGTTTTCATGCTGGTCATCTGCGTTGGTTGTGATGAGAGAGGGCTCAGGCCCTTCCCAGCTGCACTTCCCCTCACTGATGACAACAGAAGGGTGAGGGGCCATGAATGAGGGGCCGTTGGTAGTCCAAAAACTGAAAATGCCAGACCTTATTTCTCATATCAAATGCTACTTCTTTCAAGGGAAGGTGATTTAACATCGCAAGAGTCAACTTTGAAGTCAAAAAAGTCATTTGTCTGCTGTCAGCAAGCTCAGTATGTATTCTTCTAGCTAGATAAAGCTAGAAAAGCTTTATATGCTTTTATTCTGTAAACATCCTATGCCAATGAAGACTCTAATAAAAAATGTTAATCTAATAAAGAAGATTAAGGAAGGATGTCTTAGTGGTGGTGTGGAAAATTAATTGGCAAGACTTAGGCATAGCCTCTATATGAGGACTTAAGGACAAGCCAGTGTTAGAAATACTGTCATGAATATTTTAGTGATGGAATGCATCTTATCCATTGTCCTTGAGAAAAAGGATGACAGATATTTGGAAGGGAATTATGAGCCTTTTTTAGATTCTGCTGGGCTTGAGATGTCATCTCAACATCTATAAGAAGATACTTGATATGTGGAAGAAAGGTTTTGTTGGGATAAAAGTACTTAGTGTTTGGTGGTAGATCTGTAAACTGTCAGACTAGAGATGGAAGCTGAGTTGTAAATCTTACGATTTACCAGTGATAAGGTATAAATGGGGAAGTGGGAAGGATTCTATATTTATATACAGTGGTTTGGAAAACACCTGGCAATCAAGAGGGGAAAGGATTAAATACTGGTTCTCAGGTTGCTCATGGCCTAGAGGAGCTTCTTTTAGGTGCCGGGTTTGCAGTAGAAGTAGGATGACAGGGGAAGAAGCTGCTTCCAGGCTGTGGTTGCACAGAATATACTCAATGACTTTGATGGTGAAAGGCAGAAGAAGCCAGCAACATGCTTGGATATTTTTGATATTGGAGAATTGAAGGCATGTTGAGTTTTTAGAAGAAATAATTCGAATGAAATGGAAGTGACATGACTATGCATGAAACAGATCAGGGGATGCTCTCAGAAGGGAACAACAGGAGCAAGCAAAGTAGAGGGAGAGACTGAATGAGGAACTTTGGTGGCTTGTTCTTTTGCATGTAAATCAGACGGCTGTGTGTCCTAGGATGCTAATTAAAATCTGTAGTTGTGAATGTAAGTACATAGATTTGTGTGAGTCAACTTACCTGGGTTCAGCAGTTAGAACTTCCTGAAAGCAGTTGTTTTGTATGCAACATAGACATCTCAGACACAGTTCTGGACCTGCAAAAAATACTTGCTTAGCTGTTACCTTCACAGGAATCCAGCTGTAGCGATTAGTTGAAAAGACTAGTTTCTATACATAGGTGTTAGTTTTCCAATACTCCTATTATGGCCAAGGGAACCTGGTTCCTAAGGAGATACTTCAGATTACCTGCAAGGCTCCTGCTCTGAATGAGCCTCTTCAGAGGAATCTGTGAAGGCAACTTTGTGAGGTAACTCATCAGAGTTCCCAAACACTTTCCAAAATTACCCTTTTTATCCTCAGGAAAAAAAATTGCACTGCATGCTTCAAACTGTGTCTGATTATAGAAGCACAAATACATAGTTTTATGAGAGAGATTCACATTATATTTGAAACTTCTTGAACAATTTGTCTTAGACTGACCCAATCCTGACATTTCAAAGAGAATGAAAAAATAGACTTCAAAATGAAAGAGAAGAACTAAAATCCAAACTTGCTTCTACTATTGGTTTCAGGAAGGATGGAGGTGATGGATTGAGGCATGAACAGCTAAATTTAACAAGGAAGAAGGGAAGGAAGCCAAGCAGACTACAAATTAATTTAACTGTTACAAAAATGAGTAACAGAATTTGTAGGAAGTTATATTATCTTTTGCTAGAGCAGACAATGTTCTTGGGAAACAACACACCTAAAATCTGGGTTGTTTTTTTTTTTTTTTTTTAGTTTTTTTTTTAAGCAATATTTAATTTACTATTTAGATAAATTAACTGGCATAATGATTTTTTCAATCTCATAGCATGTTCAAAACCCAAATATGTAATGTGGGTTTAATATGAAAAAAAGCTTCTTTCTTTCAAGCATAAACATTGTTTCAGAGTAACAGTTAACTTTTTTGTCAAAATAAACCCAAGAACCCAAGCTTTTGCTTGCTTTTTAATAGCTTTGAGATTCTTAGCAGCATTTTTTTACCTCCAAAAAGCATTCTTTCTGATTATATTCTTTGGTTGAAACTGTTCATGTTTTTGGTTATTGGTTTCAGTTGTCACAAAAATGCTATTTAAGGGCTTTATTTTTAGATCTGGAACTATAGAAAAGTCAAAGTGTTAGTGTTCCAAAATATAAGAGGCAAAGGCACCTTTGTGACATTTTTAGATCGGGCATAGGATGGGTTTCAGTTAGATTTATTTTGTTAATAAAAATTTATTTATAGTTTTACTACATTGTTTACAATATTTAACCTATAATATATTATAAAGATTAATAATAAAACCAAAAATTGGATTAATAGGAATAGTTATAGTGGTAGCACAGATTGGTGGTATACTTTATAATATTAATATTTAGATTTATTTTAATGTAGTTGTAACATACTGAGCATTAGCTTACTGGCAGCTAAACTTAGTAAGAGCAGAAAACATCACATGGATGCTTTACAGCTTAACTCCTGAAAAACAGGAGAGATTAATAAAGTTGTTGTTGCTGTCTCAGCTATGATAGGTAAAGAAACAAAAAGCAGTACACACTCCCTTAAAATGAGAAGACTCTAAGCAATAATGCTAGGATTTTCTTTTTCATTAATGACTTGACAGGATGCTTCCTAGTATGCATGTTCTTTCATTCAGTCATTTTCTTTCAAGTGCAGTACAAAAGCTTGCCTCAGCAAATATAACGGCTAAACATAATGTGAACCTTAATGAGGAAGTGAAATTAGTGTAATACAAATTCTGAGTAGCATTTCTTTCTCCATTTTCCATGAAGAGGACACTAAGCTTGTATCATTCCCCTAAAGTTAACACTGACATCATGATACGAGCTAGCCCCTTTCATATCCCATCTCTTCTCCCTCAAAGTACATGCTTGCAAGTTGGATCTGCTGCCATTATATATATATATTTTCCTAGAAGATTCTTCTCAGTTCATACTGGTATAGCTTTCCTCCCTCAAGCCTGTTTTGTTCACATGATGAGGAAACCTGTACTGCCTGTAAAGGCAGGCTTTGAATTAGTACCAATGGGAAAGAATGGCTTACTCTGTGTTCAGTGGTCAGCTGTGATACCTAGGATACACATAGGGACAGTGTGTTGTTTGGTATTAGTTTAGTATTTAGGGCAGCTGTAGAAGGCGGGGAAGGTTTACTGATGGAAATTATAGAAACACTTGTGTATAGAAATTATACAGCAAACTGCTTCAGAAAGTATTTTATTTAGATCTGGTAATGGCTGAAGAGGTTAGTCTCTAGTTATGGTGGTAGGTAAATTAGGGTTGTGGTTAGAGAAATATTTGAAGAAACCCAAGCCCAGAGAGGATATTTCACTGCTGGATATTGTCAGCTGGAGTGGGATCCTAAGCACCTTGGACACCTTGAAATATCTGCTGTGTATATATTAAGCTGAGTTCGGGCTCAACATTTGAGAAAGTAGAGCTGGGAGAGCAAAGTTTGTATGGACCGTTTAAAATCTGGGAAGATAAAAGGAAAAATGGAATCTCTGAAAACAAAAGACTCTCATGGCTTTCTTAAATGCTAATTCCAGTCCCAAAACTCAAGGGAGTGTTAGCACCATATGGTACCTCATTCAGCTGCAGAAAACAAAGTCTAGAAAAGGGGCTTGATGTTTCATCATGAATTGTTTGTGGTGATGCAGCAAGACACAGCCTCTATGGCTATTAAGGTTTATATTGAATTCAGTGCCTGCTGAAGAAGGGTTTGGTTTGGTTTAGAAGTAGGCTACAAGCGAGCTGAGCCTGGAAGATGGTATTAACTGTTAGAAATGATAGTGTCTACAGAGACAGAGATGAGAGATGTGTTCTCTGGCTTATTTCAGTGACTGTGGATAAAGCCGTATCAGGCATAAGGGTAGGGTTTTCGAGGATCCATTAACCTTGTGGATTTTGTTGAGCTGAGAGCTGGTCATCCCTTTTTAACTGCATGCCCCTAATGTGTCTGTTTTCTTCTGAGCTCTCAATGTCCTTAGATCTCCAGGAGTTTCTGGAGGGTCTGGACAACTTGTGACAGAACTGTGACTGATGTTTAAACACAGATCAAACCAATTTGCTTCATACATGAAGGTCAACCTTACTGCCTTAGTTAACTATGGAGTATTGAGTTGCCTTACCTTATACCGCTCGACTGAGTTTTCTTTACGTCCATAACTCACTTCTGTGCTTATCAAAGCACAGGTTTTGTGGAATTTTTTTTCTTTTGTTTGTTTTTTCCTGAAGATTTTAAACTCTAGCTTTTTCTTACTGTAATGTTTGTTCTCTATCAGCCTTGCCATTCCTTGGACTTCACAGTTTCACCAACACAAAGAGCATTCATGGGGTAGTAAGAATATTTTTTTCACTTGCAGGAGGAGCTATGTAGGTGGCAGACTAATCTGATGAGTGTATTCCTGTGTGGGAGGGAAGCAAGAGGTTGTCAGTGTATGCTGGCAGGCATGTCAGCTGGCATGCTGTCATTCAGCATGTCATGCTGAATTCCTCCATCACAAAGGTAGTTTCCTAATTTGTGCAACTCATAGGTAAAGATGAGATTTATCATTAGAATCTCTATAGCCAAGATTCTTGGAGGCAGATCTGAAACATATTTTTGCTTCCAGATTGGACAAACACAATTCCTGATGCTGAAGTGGGGCTCCAAGGAATTTTACAGTAGTTTTGAGTGTATTCAAGAATAATTTGAATTTATTTGAAAGAAAATGAGAACCAGCCTAGCTAGATATATATGGCAGAATCTTTCTCTAATTTCAAATTCATTCTTACGTATGTGACTTGTTTCTTTGAAAGATAAGGCAGTGGTTTTAATCATGAATGAGAAAGTATGAGTCAGGTTACAAATTTATTTGAAAATATGTCTTTTTCCAGTTCATACAGTAAGCATAAATTAATTTCTGCAGAGGTTAAAGAGGATCCTCCTTCTATGTCCTGGGTTCAGCAGTAGCAGCCATTTTTCTCCTTCTTAGTAGCTGGTGCAGTGCTGGTTTTGACTTTTGGCCTCAGAACAGCACAGATAACACCGATGTTTTCAGTTGCTGCTCAGTAATTTTTACTCTGACCAAGGATGTTCTGAGTCTCATGCTCTGCCAGGGAGGAGGGGAAGCCAGGAAGAAGCAGAGACAGGACACCTGACCCAAACTAACCAAAGAGGTATTCCATACCACAGCATGTTATGCCCACTATATATACTGGGGACAGCTACCCAGAAGGATTAGATCAGTGCTCAGTCAGGCTGGGTATTGGTCAGAGGGTGGTGAGTGGTTGTATTCTCTTCCCTTGTTGATTCCCTTATCAGTATTATTATGGGTGGTAGCAGCAGTGGTTTGTGTTACACCTTAGTTACTGGACTGTTCTTATCTCAGCCCATGGGAGTTACATTCTTTTGATTCTCCTCCCCATCTGCCTGGGAGCAGTGGGTAGGAAGAGGGGGAAGTGAGAGAGCAGCTGTGTGGCTGACTGAGCTTAAACCATGACAGTTCTTTGTTGTGCCCAACATAGGGCATGAAGGGTTGAGATAATGACAGATCTGACCGGAGTGTGTCTAATCGTATTTGTCATAAGCATTGATTGTTTCAGATTAATAGTCACTCATTACTATGTTGATATATTGGCTCTCACAGTTGTTGCTCTTGATCTTGAAGTTTCAGCATGTTGAACCTTACTTACAGCTGGTATTTGCCTTCTTAGGGTTTATCGGCTGGGGGCCTTGGGCTAAGGTTCTTGTTTCATTGTACTTCGTGGTAATGACTTGTAATACAATAGAATCAATGATCATGAAACTGACCTGGCTTGAGTTCTAAGTGTGGTCACCACCTCTATACTTTGGGAGGTATATAATGGAAGTGTTTAGCAATTACACATCTTTTTTCCCCTCCTTGGGTGGTCAGCCTGTGAAGGAGACATTCTTTTACGCTACCAGCCCCCCCACCAGACTGTTTACAGCATTTTTTGTGAGTTCTGAAGGTTTTGAATGGCCTTTGGGTACCCTTGAGACCTGCCTGCTGATTGTGATGGGGATCACCATGTTGG
>JAOEHX010071045.1:0-10094 GCA_025448015.1 Bolborhynchus lineola | reverse complement strand
AGACTGAGGCAAAGAAGTCATTAAGAACCTCAGCCTTCTCCAAATCCAGGGTAGCCAGTTCTCCCGATAGCTTCCGGGGAGGGCCCACATTGTCCCTACCCTGTCTTTTATTTGCAGTGTACCTATAGAATCCCTTCCTGTTGTCTTTAACATCCCTAGCCAAGTTTAATTCCAAGTGGGCCTTAGCATTCCTAACCTGGACCCTAGCTTCCCAGACAGCATCCCTGTATTCTTCCCAGGCCACCTGTCCTTGCTTCCACCTTTTAGAAGCCTCTTTTTTCTTTCTAATTTTCTTCAGCAGCTCCTTAGCCATTCAAGGAGGTCTCCTGGCCCTTCTGCCACACTTCCTTCTAGTAGGATGTATCTCTCCTGAGCATGCAGCAGGTGATCCTTGAATACCAACCAGGAGTCTTGTGCCCGCCTGCCCTCTAGGGCTATATCCCATGGCACCTTACTGAGAAGGTTCCTGAAGAGGCCAAACTCTGCCCTCTTGAATTCCAGGGCAGTGAGCTTGCTGCACACTCTTCTCACTGTCCTTAGGATCTCGAATTCAGTCACTGCAATTAAGGCTGCTCTGGAGCGTCACATTTCCAACCAGCCCTTCCCTGTTGCTGAGCACAAGGTCAAGCACGGGCACTTCTCCTTGTTGGCTCCTTTGTTGCTTGCAGAAGGAAGTTGTCTTCCACACAATTGAAGAACTTCCTGGATTGCTTGTACCAGGCCATACCATCACTCCAACAGATATGTTACTTTTTGTCCCTTAATTGGGGGTGCGTGATAACTGAGAGTAATGCGTTTCAGTCCTCTTAAGAATTTTCTAAGAGATCAGTGATGTTCTTGTAATGGCTGAAATTTGAACCCATTTCCCAATTATCCCTACTACAAAAGGTATTGCATTTCTCTGTGACTGGTACACAGTGACCTGTACTCCTATCTCCACATATGGTCTTTTTTTTTTAAGAGAAACTCAATAGCAGCAGAACACCTTGTGATTGATCTCCTTTGAATGTTAACAAGCAGAGAACATGCCATTAATAAAATCCAAAGTATGAAAATCTATCTGTCATCAGTATGATGAATCTAGCCCATAATTCCTCAAATCAAATCCCCCTGTGAAAGCAATTCCTGTTCACTGATCAATTTGTATGTGGATTCAGAGTAAATCAGTTCATTTACTGCCCAGAAGCTAAACTTTGAGTTCATCTAATTGAAAAAACATTCCAGTTGCTAGGTCAGATTATTCACACAGAGTAAGTGCATGGCTTGCTTATGCCTACAGCTACAGATTGAAGTCACCATTTTCAAACACTCTTTCCAGTGAAAGTGAGTGCTTGGCACAGGTACAAAAATGAACCATCACATGAGGAGTGAGTTTGATGTGGACATTTGTTGTACATAGTCTCTATGGGCCCACTATGGCTTACTCCTCCAGAGATTTCTTTGTACTGGGGTATTTTGCTCCTCAGCTGGGGAGAGAACAAGATCTCTACTTTGTCCTCTTGTGGGGACAAGGAAAAGATCAGTGAGCTTGAGTGAAACCATGTTCAAATATTGAAATAAAATGGCTTTCTAAAGCCTATGTTCACCCACACATCAAAAATTTCCCTGTCTATCTCTCCAGAGCCAAAGGGCTTAGACTTAGCAGTGAGCCACTAATGATATGCAGCTTACAATTAACAAACCACTTATGAGAGGATTTAAGATCAACAAGTCCTTTGGGTTACTATTTATTATGTCTTACTATAATGGAAAAAACCAAACCCAAACAAAACAAAACAAAACAAAACAAAATCCCAAAAATTCAAAGGGCAATCCACAATAAATAGTTCTTTAACAGGTCACAAGTATTCAATCATCTTTCACTATTCGTGTGCATTAGCTCCCTTTAAGTGCAGACAGGAAGCATGAAATCCAGTAGATGCACAGGTTGCAATCTTGTTTTCTGCTGACTTTCCCCTCCACCCCAGGAAGAATTTGAGATCCCAGGCAACTGAACCTATGCTACCTAATCAGTGCAGGAAGAAGTCATAAAATTGAAAGCAGTAAAAAAACCCAATGTTAAAACAAGCTGTTTAGAAGTAGCTATTGGTAAAAGTACCTGGGTTTGTTCCAGTAACTCTTTCATATGAAGCTTGGAAATAACTCCATGAGGATAGGAAGGACTTCTTTGACACCTAAGCTCTCTGACTGCTGTGCCAACCCTTTTTCACTTCCTCTTCTGCTATTGACAGTCCCCAAGACTTGAATTCCCTTCTGCTAGAAGGAAATTTTCAGCAGCTTAGCTACTCCAGCTCAAATAGCCTCTTGTCAAATTAATATACCATAAGACAAACTCTCCTCTTCCACCTTTCGCTGCATACCTTTATCAACAGCTCTAACCTCTACTTTTACAGAAATTATGATGTACATCCAGCTTTTGAAGGAAAAGATTTAACCCAGCATCCTATCCTAAGCATATGACAGCTTTGCAGTCTTTCTTTCTAGCTTTTAAGATGTACCTGATTAAAAATGTACTTTCCTGTCAGTCCCTTCTCTCCCATATTTGGTACTACTAGATGGTGTAAGCATTTGTTATTATGCTCTCTGTTGAAAAACCTGTACTGAGACATGCAGAGGCCTTGTCTCTGGTTCCCATCTCAGCATTGTGGGCATCTGTTTCTGGGGTCTGGCTATTAAACTCTAATTTATTTTAATTTAATTTTGCAATGCAAAATTGAAACTACTTTGTTCTGTCCTTCTCCAGGATTGTGCTTCTTTAAAGTCTCAGAGAGGATTTATTGTATCTTCGTGCTACACCATCCTGTGAAAAGTTTTCTCTTGTCCTTGCTACAATGATGAATGACTGTGAGCCAGCACTTCCTGTGAAATGTGAAGACACTAGATGATATCTGCCTGGGCCAGCTGAGGATTCAACACATGATCCCCAGCTACACACCTACAACAAGTCCTAATGCCTGCATAGTCCCAACAAAGCCACATCTCTTCATCAGTTCATGTGTGCAACAACCAGGGTACCCTGTAGATAATCTCATATGGTTCTAGCTGAACTATATCAAACCACAAAGGGGTAGTCCTGTCCACCTATGGTGATGAATAACCCTAGATTGATCTTTGGACTTTGAGATGTCTCTGGCACTTTTGAGTGTGAAGTTGGCTGTGAGGGAAGACCTAGTAGGAGGAGGGGAAATAGCACTGTGGTCTCTAATCATGACCAGGTTTCTTAATTTTTGTCCACAACAACCACTTAATGCATATATAAACGGATATAAGTATGTATGTATATGTACATATGTATATGCATATATATCCAACCACTATATGGATAAACAGCTACAAGGAAAATGGAATCAGACTTACATTTTACAGATCAGGTACCACTGGAACAGAGCACTTACGTCATGAGAATTTCACATGTTAGCCTGTGCTTCCCAGAAACAAAGAGCAGGAGAATCCCCAGAATGAAAAGCCAGTGTCAAATTTGGCCATTAAAATCTGACAGAAAAGCCGAAAAGTTTGTACTTCTAAAAATCAGCTGCTAATGAAAAGAAAAGCAAGACAGAGGAAAGGAAAACTGAGCCCTGAGAAGTAGCTTTCCAAGAGCCCAGTGCAACAGAAATACCTTAAAGACTAAACTTTTACTAGGTTCAGTAAACAATAAACATGGGCAATCAGGGAAACGCAGAAATTGATAAAGAAAGTGTGTATGAAGACAGTAACCTTGTAGATGAAACACTAACCTTGTGTCGATCAGGGAACACAAGGTTTAGCCTTAGAAAACTACTACTGAAAATGAATCCTACTGCAAAAACTGAAGACAAATAAAAGCTTTTTCAGTCTATAAAGTAGTAATCTTGCTGAGGGAGCACTCTAGGCTTTGAAAGACAGGGCAAGCATACAGAACCTGGAATCTCAACTGCTTCCTCACATCTGTGCTCACTGGGGAGATGTGAGGAAGCAGGAATAATTTTGCCACATGTAAACAGGGAAGGAGAAAAATAACTAACACATGAGGAAGGTACCAGAAGACTCAGAAAGGAATTAGACCAGTCAAAAAAACTTCAGATAGCTCCAGGACTTATCAGAAAAGGATCTCTCAAGAAATTAGAAACAAACCATTTGCAGACATTTGTGATACTTTCAGCGGTGTTAGCTAGGGTCTAGAAAGAAACAGATCTGACACCCCCTTACTGAGGATGCTAATGAAGGAGGAACCATGAAAACATAGCCCATTACAGAAAGGTTAGCAGATGTTTTCTAGTGAAATAATTATTTGATTTTTCAATCATCTGTGTGGGAATCTGGCAGAAAGTGTTGATTAATGAAATCCAGACTTAACTTTTTATTTTTGTTCTTTAAAAAAAATCCAAAAATCCCACCACAACAAATCTCAAAAGAAGTCTAAGATTCAAATAACATTCTATTTTATTTTTTTTTCTCAACTGTCTATCTGTTATTATTTCAAAAACATGGCCTTTAATAAATGTCCTCATGTTCCAACACTGCTTTCAGTTGGAGAATGCAGTGAAGTCACAAATCTGTGATGATGACATCAAATTGTTGCTATGGAAACAATAACCATGTCATGATTCAATGTTAGCATTTTGCCAAGGTTTGGAAGAGGGCAAGAAAAGCTGTGGAAGTGCCAAGTTTTACTTGAAAGCATGCTTTTTGCAAACAAGTAGTTGAAAGATAGCACCATCACTGTTAATTGGAGACCTTTACATATTTTTAATCCTGATGCCTCACTAAAATCTAGTAACTCCCTCTGAAACATGGCAGAGCCCTGGTTTGTCTCTTTTCTGGGGAGCATGAATATCATCAAACTTGTGCAGGAGAATGCATTATGTGTTTTGCACATCAGACCTAAGATCAGATATTGCCTCTGACACATTGATTCCAAGTTTTTACATTTATGTTACAATATGTGAGATTTTACTCTAAGATTCAGTTCCAGGCAATACATAGTTTTATATTAGCATCATAGCTTTTACTTAAAACACATCTAGAAGGACAAATTTGAAAATATGAACCAAACATGCCCTGAAGAAAAATGATGCATAATAATAATGAAAGCTTTCAATGTTTTGTTTTTTTTTTGTGGGGGGGGAGAGAACTCATTTGTATTTTAATTCAACCTCAGTTTTATCCAAAAAGTCTGGATTCTAACCATTTCCTATTTGCTGTTAGCAAAACTTCCTATATGAATTCATGTGAAATAGAGCTTGAACATTACAAAACCATAACTGTTCTGTTTAAATTACCAAAGTTAGAAGCTGATGCTTTTAAATACAGTTGCTCTAATTGCTGCGCACAACTCTTTTGCTTGGTGTTGTCCTGCTGTGTAAATGCTCTAACCTTAGTGGGTTTACATTATAAGTAAAAACAGCTGTATAAACCAAAAGAAGAAAAAGAGTAACTTGGTAGACCACTGAGCAACCAGCAGTACTTTACTTGACACCTTAGTAGGCTAAAAACCATTTACATGAGCTTTTCTGCCCACTGCAGAAAAGCTTGAAAAAATACAGCAGAGGGATCATCTGTAGATTGAAGTGATGACATTTTTAAGATATGTTTGCATCTTCCAACTTTTGGGGACCGCCAGAGAAGCAAGAACAAGCCAGAGTAATTTGCACAGCCATAGGGCAGCTTCCGAATTGCCGTGGCTTCCTCCGGTTGCTTTGTAAATTAGCAACATCCAGAGTCTCTGCAGCACTGCAAGAAGCTACCAACTGTCTTCTGTGGTGCCTGTTCTGATGGACCCCACAATGATCAGAAACAGGGTGCTGTATAGGTGCATCCCACTGAATCAACATTTCTACTATGGATTTAAGGCAGATTGAGAAACTCTCCCTGAAAAACTTTTAGGAGTGTTGGAGTGGAAAGAGTCATTATTTCATTACAGCTTCATTGTGGAGCTAAAATGACCCTGAGAATTTTCACTTTTTCAAGACCAATGTTCCTACCACTCCCAACAAATCCTTCATCCCTTTTATAATGATAGAAGAGACTGTTTCTGAAGGTTTACCTTCAGAAACACTGCATTTCCATAAATAGCCCTCTGAGAAAAACAGTTTCTCGGTTCTAAATGCTGCTGCTCCCTTTTAAATATTTAAAGCCTTCCAGGAGCTTCAGTAAGAATTTGGTAAGCAAGACAAAAGCTATCATCTATCATAACTACATCACACACAGAGCACCATCCTTTCTTCTGAAATATTTTTCCAACCAGGATCTCAAGGACTTCAGCAGTGAAACCCACTGGATTTCAACAGGCTGGACAAAGCACTCAGTGCCAGGCTTTGGTTGTTTTCATTTATATGATAGCTATTCTCCATTTCCATGCCAGCAGAGCTGATAGTGCTACACTGCCATATACTATTGGCCAGCTGGGTTTGAACCTCTCCATACCAGTAGTTGGTCTAATCAGAATAGCAGATGGTTGTGTGGTCTCAAAGCACAACCTAATGTGTCCATAAAAACGCAGTTTTTGAAAGGACTCCACCATATACCACATATACAGATTCTAATCAAGGCAACGGATGATGTACTTTAGCAAGCTGTTATAAAATGCAAGTCTAATTGAGCTGCAGCAGAAAGATATTTTCTAGACTTATTAGACTTGATTACCAGTTTAAGTATGGGGAAAAAACCCAAACTCATTATGAAGACATATTCTGCAGTTGCCAGTTCCGCCAACTATGCCATTGGTGAGTGTGCCAGGAACATATTCCTGCTGTCTATCATTTTTCTAAAAAAATGCCCAGAAAGCAAACAGAGTATAAAACTTCATTTCATGTGCTATGAACACTATTGAGCTGAGACGGGTATCCGGTTTACCTCAGAGTTTTTTTTTTGTGGGGTTTTTTTGGTTTGTTTTAATTATCTCTAGAAAATTCATTATTAGCCCTCAAAACTATTAATTATTAGCTCAGCTAGTAGCTTAGATTTGTTGAAGTCAAAATCCAAAACTGTGCTAGTTTTACAATGCCCTTTGCTACATGAAAAAAAAAAAAAACAGTAATAGAAACTCCGTGTTTTCTGTTCCCAAAGCCTACTTGAAGAGTAAGCATCTTGACAAGCTTTGGAAGACATGCAAAACCTATCATGCAAATCAATCTGAAACTGCAACTTCCACATCCAGCAACAACATAATAGCCAGGGTTTGAACCTAGAGAGTACCACTTGATTGCGGCTAGACCACATTAGAGCACAAATCAGATCTGTGGGTGAAGTGAAACCAACCAATAGATACAGAGACAGAATACAGTACACTGAAATGTGATGAAATAGTGTAACTATTAAATAAAAGGCATATGCAATGTATTTTAAAATTTATTCTGTAAAAAGTGTTCAGCTGTACTAATTTCTCTCCAAGCTTTGCATATAAGAGTATATGTTTAACATTAAGTCAGATTTTCTAATGCCAAAAGCAAAAAGTGACATCATTTCCAGATGTTTAGTGGATCATGTCTTGAATAATTAATGGCTGTCAGATCTGAGCGAGCTAGTAATTGAAGCTGTAGAGAATACAATATATTGCCAAACAATACAAGGCCTTCAGTGAAAAGCAGAAATCACATCTCTCTAATTCGGGCTTTTTATTCTGAGGAAAAGCATAGAGGTATGGATTGAAAACATCAGATTTTCTTTCTAAACTGAAAAGTTAAAATAAACAAAAAGTAGTTCATGGGAACATTCTTTATATGTGTGATGCTGTTTGCCTCCCCACATTCCTGTGTTTGCATGTTATTTTCTGTTGGAAAATGTATACAACTTAACACACTTTACCTAGCCTGCTCTACTTAGAGGAGGCAGACCTGAACATCAGCTGTTTGTATTCAGCTCAGTGCTGCTCAAAACAGTTTGTAGTTGAGTATAAACTGAACCATCAGTCCTTTGAAATATGACCAGATCAAGTCCACTGCACAAGCAGGAGCTGAATTTTCAATCCAGGAGGCTGCATCATTGTCAAAAGCTCAAGATTATTTAGGTGAGCTGATTTACTAACACGGCAACTAACAAGATTTGTGCTCCAAAGTTTGATTTATGCTTTGGACTCATCTTGTCAGACTGAATGTAAATAATATCTGCAAAGAGCAACATTTTAAATGGTTCATTCCCAGATTGCTCATAAGCCCACCATAAGGCTATAAGACATCTCAAACACTAGACTTAAATTCTGCTTTATCCTAGGCTACCACGAAGGAAAATAAAAAAGGGTACTGGGAAACATTATGTGAGTGGCTGGCAAGAACATGACTCAACATGTACAAAGGCTAAGGACATATCCCAGTTCAGGGTATTCTGGCTCACCTGCTCCACAATGGAGGGAAAGGACCAGACCAGTGTTAGTCTCCCCCTCTTCTCCTTCCTGACTAAGAGCAGGAGCATCTAATGCTGATATCATGACTTCAGGGAAGTCAATGGCAAAATGGCCTTTAGCTGCAGCAGGTCTTTGGGTTTATCCTAGGGGAGAAAAATTTGTATGTATGTTTCTCTCACTCTTCCTATAGAAAAATAAAGTGACTTGGGCAAATTTGTCGCATCAGTGTTGAAGCTCAATCAAAGAGAAGAGAAAAGAAAAAATGCCTCACTCTTTTCAAATCCTGTCAGGCATCTTCACAGAGTTATTCTTTCACATGTTTACACTTTTACTCTTTTATTGCTGACTGAATCTGAATATAACAATGAAAAAAAAAAAAAAACCAAAAAAAAACGAAGCAATGAGATGAAGAATCTTTTGGTTTTTTCCTTTCAAATTCTAACTTTAAGAGCATTTGTGAATGTTAATGAATGGATAAAATAGAAATATGTTTTGGACAGAAGGCAGTGCAATTTCAGTCAGGTTTGGAAGTACATGTTACAGTTCAGGTACATAACATGAACTTAAATTAATGATCTCCAGACAGCTCCCTACAGGGAAATTAATGCTATATATAACAAAGCCAGTTCACTACGTATTTTTCTGTCTTCAGCATGCTTAAATAGATAGAAGTTCATCAGGGTACAAACAGAAAATGTAACAAGGGCAGACAAAGCTCTGCAAACAACTGCATTAAAAGGTTGCATGTCACAGGATAACATGTCCCATTTTTTCATGGATCCAGGGGCCAACTGCATCAAGCACATGTTTGTCTATGCTGAATTTTTATACCTCTGCTGGACTAAAGCTCCCAAAAAGACGTGCCACATTTCTTCAAATGGATGGCTTAATTTGAGCAGCAGGCAAAGACAGGTCCTGTATAAAACTGCAGGATGTTTCCAAGTTGCAGCAACTTAGAAAGGCGGAAGGAGCTGTGCTGTCTCTGGAGTCCTTCCACAAAAAAAAGCAGAGATGGGGCTCAGCATCCTGGCATCCACTCTGTAGTATCCCCACACCCCAAAACAGCTTCCTAAACAAACCCAAAATTCTCAGTACAAAGGTTTGAAAAGCTAACCATTTTAATCTGTGGGATAGAAAGATGTTCTGCAACTGAGCTGACAATTCTTGATATTTAGAATTGATCAGATGGTCATTTGTTGTAATGATGTCTAAACCAGTCAAGCAGATGCTACAAATAGTGTCATTTTGACTTATGAATGTGGAAATATCTTTGTGTGCATGCTACAGAAAAATGCAACGCTTCACAGCCTTTGTTTCACAGAGAGGTGTCCAGGTAGATTTGGGTGTCTGTGTGTGTGTGTATTTTTTCATTGCTTTTTGTGTTGTAAAACCAGAATATGTTACAGACTAATGGAGAATTTTATGAAGGCTAATGATAGGCTTCCTAATGTATCATGTCAACAAGGAATCATAGAATCATAGAATAGTTAGGGTTGGAAAGGACCTTAGGATCATCTAGTTCCAATCCCCCTGACATGGGCAGAGATAGCTCACACTAAATCATGGCACCCAAGGCTATGCCCAACCTGGCCTAGACCACCATCAGGGAGGGAGTAGTCACTGTTTCCCTGGGCAACCCATTCCAGTGCCTCACCACCATTACAGTAAAGAATTTCTTCCTCATATCCAAGCTAAACTTCCCCTGTTTAAGCTTGAACCTGTTACCCCTTGTCCTGTCACTACAGGACCTAATGAAGAGTCCTTCCCCAGCTTC
>JAOEHX010071039.1:0-12483 GCA_025448015.1 Bolborhynchus lineola | reverse complement strand
AACTTCATCAGGTTGGCATCAGCCCACCTCACAAGTGTGTCAAGGTCCCTCTGGATGGCATTCCTTCCCTCCAGTGTCTCAACCCAGCCACCCAGCTTGGTGTCATCGGCAAACCTGCTGAGGGTGCTCTCAATTGCACTGTCCATGTCACCGACACAGATGTTGAATAAGAGCGGTCCCAACACCGATTCCTGAGAGACAACGCTTGTTACTGACCTCCAGCTGGACATTGAGCCATTCAGCACAACTCTTTGCATGTGGCTATTATTAGAGAGTGTAAGAAATAATTTGAATTATAATGATTATGAGTTCTGAGCCTTATGAGAAACTTCTAAAGATGATGGAAGGACTCCCATTGAAGTTAGCTGACTTTGATCTCTCTGTGTGTTATTTCTCCTGATACTTAAGGCTTCGGTTATGCAACCTGGTATGCATGAACCACATTGTAAGAATAGGCATTTGTCTAGTATTCTGATATGCTCTTTGTCAGGATGAGGTAAATTCTTAGTGGTGACTTTAGTTTCCCTCTTAAATTGGTGAAATATTTTTCTACTGAAGACTGGGGGGGGGGTATTTAATGAGCTTTTGTATGTGTTGAACTCTGCTATTTGTCAATGGAGCAGCTCATACACACCCTTTGTATTTGCTCAAAGGGAAATGTGTGTACATCAAAGGTTTGTTGAAGAGACTTTGAGATGTTCAGGAAGTTGAGCATGTGAACTCAGTGTTTGTGCCTGGTAGTAATTGCTGGCAAAATGAAAAGTGCCAGGAAAGCTGGATTTCCATCCTGCTCTGCCATTGTTTGCTAGGGGTTACTGAATCATTTTTGCAATAGATAATTCAGTATTTTAGCTTCCTTCCAACTTGTGTCTTGGCAATGAAAGCAATCAGTCAAAAGAAGACATTGTCAGATTACATGTGAAGTCAAGATTTGTACTTCCCCAAGGAAAATATGGGTTTCTGTATAGCCCATGTTATAGTCTAACAGCAGACTTTATTAAATATTAAAAATGTGATCTGTAATAAGAGAAAAATGTATTGATATATTAATCTTTTAAGCAATAACCAGTGTGGCTTGTCTTAAATGGTCCAGACTTCCGTTTAACATCTAGTGACAAAGTGAAAAGGCTATACAAACGTATGGTACTTTAATTAATGGGGGCAATATTAAGCTTTGAAAGTCCTCTGGAGCTTTTGTCTCTGTTGGAGCATTGTCTGTGCTGTGAATCTTCCCTAATAGTTAAAGCAAATGAACTAAAATAGCCTTTGGGCTATTTTGTTGCACTGTGGTGTTGGCGAAAAAAATTAATCCTGTGCCATTTTGCATTTGCTGTCTGTGAATCAAAGTGTGAAAGCTAATTTAAAAACTTTCACACTTGGCTTGAATGAGGACTGCCCGTGCTTGGAGATTGTTAAATTGAACACAATTAGCTCAAAGTGGGCTAGCTTAGATACACCCATCAGCCTCAAAGTGCCCAGGCTTAATGACAGCTCTGACAAACTACCACAGAGGTTGCAGAAAAGAATTTAAAGGCATTAAGTTGCTACTAAAACCTTACTCTGTACAGAACAGTTCACTGAAACTGAAGTAGCTTGTACACCAAAGGGTGAGGAGCTCTGTTGACAGGGAGGTGGTTAGATAGAGCACCATGGTGCAGCCGGGAAAAGAGAAAGGAACTACTGCTGAGCCTGCTCGTTAATGTTAAAGACATAATTATAATCAAAGTATTTATAATACATGGGAATAGCAACGAATTACTATTTGTGGTTTCTGAAGCACTTGGGTGTCAGAGGTATTTTACAGAAGAGGCATCTGGTACAGCTGTGGAAGAATGAAGTCCTGGAATGCGTCAGGGAATGATGGCTGAACCAGTACTAGTGTTTTAATTTGGAGATACAATGTGGTTTTGAACTTAATCTCTCAATTGTATCTGTTTATCAGGTGTTGCATCAGCATATAATGGGGACATGAGGTCCCAACTTCATTGATAAAGTGAAATTCCATGCTTGGTGTGAGAGTCCAGAGGAGCTCTCAGATGGGATGTGAACAGATCTGTCAGACTGCAGATGCTCTAGAGCTAGGGATTTTAGGAAGATGACTGAAGAAGCAAAAGATGATGAGCAGCTGAAGTTGTGAGAAGAGTTATCTGCAATGACATAAACTGCTACTCTTTAAGTATAATGCTGCTTCTCTTTGAAGATGGGATGTTTGTTAATGGCAGTAGGCAGTGGCTTTTGGGGTAGCATTTTGCTATGACAGCATATCAGAAGATGTGTTTGGAGCTCATCCAAAACCTTCCCTTCTTCCTCCCCTTACTCTCCCTTTTTAGAGAAGAGTTTTATCTTCA
The DNA here is from genome assembly GCA_025448015.1 of Bolborhynchus lineola. Lineage (NCBI taxonomy): Eukaryota > Metazoa > Chordata > Aves > Psittaciformes > Psittacidae > Bolborhynchus > Bolborhynchus lineola. The sequence continues at coordinate 10,135 of JAOEHX010071039.1, read as the reverse complement.
GGTGCTGCATGAGGTCTCAGCTCAAGGAAGATTGTAGTAAGCAACCACAGATTTTCCTAGCAGAGAGAGACCCTGATGGTAAACTGAACAGAAGTGAGTCTGTAAATTAGCATTTTACGTGTCATCCAGTCTTATGTGAGCAACACAAATCGTGCAGACAACAGTGTTTTTAGTTAATGAACCCAGCCATAAGCACTATTCACATTTAGCATATTTACTGGGGATAGCATCCAGTCAAAACTTCTTGCATGAATTAATTCTTTTTGCATGAATACTGTGTGCATGGGTGCATCCATTTGTGTGTGGATTTGTATATATGTGTACGCTATTAGTGTATGCAGTGTTAAAGCATATATAGTAATTCAGGAAGAACCTCTGAAGAAGTTTCATTATGCATGTAAATATATTCAGCAGAAGACTTAAAATAACTCTTTAATGGAAAAAAAAAAAAGGGAAAATTATGCCATTTGACATGAGGAATCTATTTTGAACTGTAGTTTATGCACAGTCTGTTTTCTGCCTTTCCTTTCTGGAAATTGTTGCCTGAAATATTACAGTAGTGTGCAAAGGCTTTGCTTTCAGTTTAATTTTAAATGTAATTTGTCTGAATGCTGTCAGGATAGACAGTGAAATTGGAACTTGGTAATATTTGGTACTCAATTTCTATGGAAATAGAGTTCAGGATAGAACTTAAGTAAAATAAGATGGAATCAGACATGTTAATGATGATTTTTAAATACTTTCAAGCCTATGTAAATGCATTTTCTGCCGTGATTTGGTTGGTTATACAGGCAGCAGGGGGGAGGGTTTGTGATGATCATAGATCATAGAATCATAGAATGATCTGGTTTGGAAGGGACCTTAAATATCATAGATCTAAAGCAGTGAATGAACTTTCTCAATCTGTTAATCCAAATGTTCTTTAATGGATAAAAATGGAATCAAATTACTTCACATTAAAAAAAACCCAAAGCCAGGGCATTATTTACTGAGTTTCAAGCAGAATGACTCAGTAATATTCTGAACATACTCATGTTTAGGTCTTGAATAGAGTGACAGAGGGTTACTTTGCAGCTGAAAGGCTAAGCATTCTCCCCTGTGTTTGCTTATAGACTAGTGACATCGTTTGTTCTTCAGTTACACATTCCTGATAGAAATACTAAGTCTTGCTGAAAACTAAAGTAAAGGCTTTTATTAATATGAAATGTTTGCTTTGAGAAGGTTTTCAACCTGTTGATGTGTTTGTGACCAATGTAACTTCAATTGCAGCCAACTTGGAGAATATTTTTGTGAAGGTTGCTGTGGATCTGTCTCAGTTATTCTCCTTGTGATCTTCCAATCTGTTCAGCTCTGATGAGGATCTGTTTCTGGCCTTGTGGTGTGGACTCCAGTGCAGTCCCCGCAGGTGGACCCAGCCAGCAGAATTGATAAGACTGCTTCTGCTCTTACCTTATCTATAGCATTATAGTAAAGCATAAATCACAAGGGGACATCTATACTGTGGGTCTCAAGGCATATGTTCCTTTCAAATTCATCAGTCTGGAGAAATCAAAACCATATCCAGAGCACAGACACGTATCCTTGTCTTTCTGAACCGTAGGCTGGATTGCAGGTATTCTGAACTTGCCCTCATCATCATCTTGGGCAGTTACAAGACTTTGACTAACATCCTCATGGGAAACTAAGCTAGCAAATAGTCATGCCTTCTTAAACAAGGTTGTTTCTCAAAAGATCCTGGTGTTGAATGGGCACAGCCACAGAACTTTATTCCCACTTGATGGGTTTGGTCAGGTCAGCCCTGTTGATTGACTTGCCAGAGCTTGTAGAAGTAATACCCAGCTGTCCTGCTTTCTCATCTGTGCTGTGAAAGAAACCATCTGGTTCAGGAGTAACTGTGGTGCTTTGTTGTGCTTTTGAGGTGGTGATAGGTAAAGTGCCATCAGTCTTTAGTGATGTATCATTTGCGGAGGCAAACTGAGAAGTTGGGAGAGAAGCCTCTCTGCTGATGTCACGTTTTCTGAGGAAAGTCTCAGGCTTGAAGATGGGCTACTCTGTATGGCTGATTGGTTTGGTTTATTTAATAAAGCAGTGCATTGCTTATAGTAATAGAAGCCTTCTGTGAGCTTCAGCATCTCGAGACTGTGTTTTGTCTTTCCAAGCACTTTTGCATACTGCTTTGACACAAAAAGACGTGAAAATCACAACTGGACATCCTGTTTTGCCTTCCTATCCTGCTGTTTGAAAGATAGTGACTTCTGCCAAACTCTCATCACATACTGCTAAGGTAACTTTTGCAGGAGTAGGTGCTGAAAGAGTGCAGCTTGCAAGCTGAATTCAAGAAGGTGCTGTAATATGGTTGTGGTACACCTGTGTTGCCTCTTTTTCCTGGATGTTATTACACACATGCATCAAAAATGTAAATTACTGTTACAGAGCTGAGCACATCAGTAAAGAAATGCTAAATTTAACATCCTCCAGATGGAAGAGAACTGAATGCAGAGTTGTGTATGCAGTCACGTAGTAGCTTTCCTTTCCACACAAAGTCATAGAGCAAAGGAATGGATCTGTGCTGGCGGATCAAAATCAGGATTGCATGAAGTCAGTGTCTGTAGGAAACTTTGCTGCTTAGTGAACAAAGGAGGAGGAGGAAGGGGCGATCATGCCTCAGGGCAGCAGGGCTAAATCTTGGAGATTGGACTGTATGTATCATTTCTTTTGCTATGTGGCATACAAGATGTCAGTTCCAGTAGGCACATGTTGCTTTGGTAAAGTTATAAGGAGCTAAAAAGAGAATTCATAGTGGAAAATGTCAGGCAACTTGAACAGCGCATCATATTGCCAAATGTCATTATAATTAAGCCAAAATATGTTGTGAGTATCCAAAATAGCAAAATCTCTATACAAGTGACCTAAAAGACTAACAAAATTACTCATTTTTACTCAAATTTTATTATCATGTTTTGGGCTACTGTAATATACATTTCCTTGAATGGATTGCCTGAGTTAATGCATTAAATAGTGTTACTCACAGCTACCATCTAGGCACATGTAGCTCCTGTGTACTTATGAACTGGAAGTATAAAGTGTTGTCCGTGACTGTGGTTGAAAGTAGATCCAGAAACCACTTTCAAGTATAGTTTTAGACAATGAACCAAACTTTTCTTCACTGATCTGATACCATGTCAACAGTCTTATGGGTTTTTTTTTCCTTTTTATTTTTAATTGACTTTATTGCTAGGCCCTGTTCTGTGATTATTATTGATGTAATAGTCAGGAATCTGCCCTTCTTGCTGTGTGTTTGGAAAAAAAACACCTCTGAAAATGGAACCCAATATCCATGTTTTTCAAGCAACCCCCCCACACACCTCCCTGCTGTTATTAAAATTAAAGAATATGATGTCTATCGGACTGTTTTAGAACTCTAAGTAGGATGAAGAATTCACCGCAGATGATGCTGTGGAAAGGCTTTGCAAGAGAAGGGCAATCAAGTAGGGATAATTAGAGTTACTATTTAAATATGCAGAAAACGAAAAGCTTATCTGGACAAGCAGAGTGAAGTTATAACAGCGTAAGACTAATGTAAGAATGATTTGCAAGCAATAAAATCACATCTCCCTGACTTTGTAAGTACAAAATAATAAGCAATATTTAATAATGGAGACTAATAGTCTGGGTTATAAACGCAGTGGTATGTGATTTTAGCATTAGATCTTACCTGAAGGGGATAGATTGGTTTAACACTGATAGAGTTGAGCTATGTGAGGATTACAGGTATTTGGAATGTATGTGCAGTGAGGGGCGAGAGTAATTGCTCAAGATAATCTCCTTGCAGTTAACTCAGAATAATGATATGAAGTTGGCAGAATGGCAATTCTTGGGGTTTACTTCTTCCTCCAAATCATTCTGAATGTATGAACGCCTCTGAAGGAAGTAGATGCGACTCTTAACTGCTGGCGTGATTTAAAAAGGCTTGGTGAAGAACAGAAGAATGTGCTGTTAAGAACAAATCCTCCTTGGCAGAGAAATGGGTAGGATGGTCTTCAAGTTCTTAATAATCTCTGATACTTGTAATTCTGTCATTATTTTCATTAATTAACTGGAGTGGGTTGCACAAACATCATACTTGTTCCACAACTGATATTATTGCTGCTTGCTATTTAGTCTGTGGAACTGAAAAAAACCCCAAACAATCCAAAATGTTCAAGTGGCACATAGGCAATAACATCACTGAACACAGATTTATTCAAATGGCTTTAATTGGGCGTAATCTACTGTCTCACCATACTGTACCGAGAGCCTGTATGATTTCACAAGCTGGGCAGGGCCAAACCCTGCCTAATGCTGGGCATTGAGAGGAAACTTCCAAGGAGCTGCTGGGAATGCTGTAATTGAGGAGGTGGTGTCTTCCCTGGGGCTTAGCTACAGGGCATGTGGCTGCTGAGAGTGCCCTGCTCAAAGGAGAAGCAGAGCCAAGGGTCTGACCACTTGCAGTCCTTTGTTCCTATGGCAATTTCAGGAGGGTGCTTAACCCAAGGGTTCTGGCTACCTTCCAAGTGGAGTAATTAAGTTCTGCATTCTTAAATTCCCTCTTGTTTTAATTGGATTAGGAATTCTTCACCTTTTGGCTTTAAAGCTGGCTGGCTGAACAACTACTTTAAATGGTAGCAGTCTTTATTTCAGATTAGGTTATGTTATCCCTGATTATAATGTATATTGTTTTAAGCGTACTGAGTGTTTCAGGAGTGTACAAAGTAGATCATCGTTTTACTTACATTTTTAATTGATTTTCTTTGCTGTACTGGAGTATACTCATTTGATGGTTATTCCTGATCACTCTCAACTTACAGGTCTTGTTGCGACTGCATCATAGAATCATAGGATGGTTTAGGTTGGAAGAGACGTTAAAGCTCATCCAGTTCATGGGCAGGGACACCTTCCACTGGAGCAGGTTGCTCCAGGCCCCATCCAACCTGACCTTGAACACTGCCAGGGATGGGGCAGCCACAGCATCTCTGGGCACCCTGTGCCAGCGCCTCAGCACCCTCACAGGGAATAATTTTTCCTAATATCTGATCTAAATCTACCTTCTAATCAAAGAGAGCTCATAAAAGTATTTTAGATTGTCTCTGCATCCAAGAAACCTTCTGTCTGCTTATATGTGCAGCTTTAATCTCATTTGTGTAGTCAGTGAAATCTGGGGCATCACTGAAGTTTAGTCTTCACCGTGCATTCAAATGTTCACCTGATCGTTGAGATTGCTTAGTACTTTGCAAAAACAAGCTTGTAAACAGGGGATTCTGTGCTACATCCCTTCTGAAATATGGCTTCGTTTCTAGTGTGCCAGTGACTTCTGTTTGGGTACTGGAGCCTAAATAATTGATTTTTCAGTGTGTGTTGTTGCGCAGCATTTTAAAACCCAGGCTTCATTGTCAGTGTGTTCTGGGATTCTGCAGGCATTTTAATTGATGAATGGGGTTATCCGAAAGACATATAAAGTAATGAGAGTGAGTACATGGTCTAAATCTTAGAAGTTCATTTTTGGACAGCACAAATCTGTGCTATGGGTAAAATTCAGATTAGCTCACTTAACGGTTCACCTGGCTCTAATGACACCTAAATTTAGAACTTGCAAGCATCACTGGCCTATAATCAGAATATATTTTGCCCTGCATAAAATGGAATTATATTAGTCAATTCGCATTAGCCAAGTCTGAATTCTGTGTCTGGTTGGATTTAGTTGCAATATGCTGATGACTGCTCCATTTGGCTTTTTGTTTGACCTGGATATGTGCATCTTTCTTAGTGCTGTCAATCTTCTCTTATGTTGCTCAATGTACTCCTGTTACTGAAAATCCAAGATCTGTAGTCCTTTATTAAATTATAGAGTACATTTCTTGTACCTGTAATATTTACCTTTGGGCATTAGGTCTTTTTTCCCTCAAAAATAACTTGGTGCAGGATTTTGTGGGAATTTCTCACTCTAACATCTCTGAAAGCTCTTGAAATAAAAAGGGGAGGGGAGGACAGACACACAATGACATCGTTGTGAGAAAGTCTTGAAAGAAAAGTTGTAATTTAGAACACATCTGCTTTTTCAGTTATTTAAATAAGGAGTATATTTCTTGTAAGCAATTACACAGAAGTCTTACAAAGCAGAATTTCACCTGTGTTATAGGCTACAAATGCACTTTCTATAACATTCTGTCCCCTTTCTCTGCACTGATTGTAAAAGACTCCTCTAAACTGACATAAAGCCTTTTCGTTGTGGACTTGATTTTGTTGGTATGCAAAGAGGGAGGGTAAAAGCAGCATCCTGTCTTTCATCCTTCTGGATGAGGATTAATCATGATCACAGCTGCAGAATAATGCAGATCTTAGCTGCTGGGCTTGGAGAGGGGGAAGGGCCAGGGTGTCGGGAGAGGGAAGGACATGGGCTGTCTTTATTTCCACATGCCCCCTTTACCCTTGGAGGCACCACGTCTGACAGAGTAGTTGCAAGTAGCAGATTCTCGGAGGTTGTTTTCCTTCCATAGACTTAGCAGACCCCCTTGTATTTCAGCTTATGCCTGCTGTCTGCCAGAAGCATTCCTTGACTCTGTGTGCACTGTCTCTTACAACAGGATCCAGCGCAGCACTGTCTTCACTATGTGAGAGCAGTTCATCTTAAATAAAGGCACAGATTTGCTGCTGCCCCAGATTACCTTCCCCCCCCCCCACTGATTAATTTGTTATGCATCTTATGCTTTTTCCTTTAATCATAAGGAATGCATTCAATTTACCAGTAAGACACACAGTTTTTTGCATGGCATACTTGTTTCCTTGATGATACATTAAGCAATGGATGCTGAAATGCTGCTGGCTCAAAGGTACACAGATTTAAACCAGTGACTTTTAGTCTGTCTCTGCAGATAGCCCCTAAATGCCTTGCAGGTCAGCTGTTTTTGAAATGGATAAAAGTGTGCTCATTCCTTCAAGGTAAATCAGAAGGATTATGACATCTAGGAAGAAGAAACCGCCAGACAGCTCATGAGCAATATAACTAGGACTGACCCAGTAGCATCTCTAAAGCTTCCAATAAAATTGCCTGAGGAGTCTGCCAAGAAGCCAGATGCTGCTGCTGGAAAAATACCTTCTGTAGCTTGGCATTTGTCCTGTAATTGCTTCCAAGAGGGAATAAATGGTAGTGTGACAGTGGAAGGTGAATGGTTCCTCACTGCATGCTACTTGGGTGATTTTAAAAAACGTTTAGAGAATAAGCATGGTTTTGGGATGCATTACCACTCACGCAGGTCTGTATATTTGTGTACCTACTTCAGAGCTCTCTATCTGAATGCTCAAGAGCATCTTTAGGCATCTTTCCTGACATTTTAGCCCAGCAGTGTCTTGATTTGTGTTACAAGTAATTCCTTTTGCAGGGTCCCTAACCTGTTCACTTGGACTTTGATTTTGTAAGTGCGTGATATGGTCATGTAGACCTCTCCAGTTGCATGGTTATAGCGGAGTGGGGAACAGTGTGTTTCCCTGTATAGGTGTTTCTCTGCATGGAATTATGATATCGAAAATCACACCTGGCCCACGTAGTTTCAAGGCTTGGAGTTTCCCCCTTTGTATATTTTCCAGCTGTGGGAAAAGTACTATCTTTTATTATTTAGAAACACTGCTGAATCTTACACACTGCGCAGAGCCTGGCTTCTTGTGGGAGGTGCTTCTTCCCTTATAAAGTGGTTAACATTCTTGCTGATACAAAGCAGAGGCAGTCTGTAACATAATCAGATACGAGGCACTGTATTCACAAATGAGATGAGAACAGATAAGTGAATTCAAGAGAATTATGTATGGTTTGCAGTCTCTCCAGTAAATCTATCAGCCATTCCCAAATACTTGCGTTTGGTATTGTTCAGAAGCCTGCCTGCTGTTCCTCTTTGCAATCATGTGGAATTACCTTCATGACTGGCGTTGCTGGTCTGAAGACTGGAGGGTTAAAATGAAATTGTCAAAAGTGTTTCTGTAGCTAAACCTCATTTACTAGTTTAAAATACTGATATTTGTCAGCTGTGGAGCAACAGTGTGAAACTCATTTTTGCTTGAGTGTGTAAATTCATACGTACAGTCCCAGAAAGCTTCTTTCTTTTCCCCATTTGCTCTGCTAGACAATGAACTTTGGTAGAAGTCTGGTGGTTGGGTTTGATGTAATAAATCAAAAGGCCGTTTACAGCGAGGTGAAGTCCTCTGATTAGTTTTCCTAATGCTTAACTGTCAAGACACATGGGCTGAGTGTTGAAAAATAGCAGTGAATAAAGATCCTGGCATAGGGGGTGGTTGTTGTTGTTGACATTAGGAAAGTTTGCTTTGCTTTGCCATAATGTCAGGAAGCACTGGGAAAATTGAAGGGCAGGATGTACAGGTGAATTCCTGTGACTGAGCAAATCTCAAAGAGACCTGAAAAAGCTGGTGCAAAATTCACAGCCATTGAGAAGGCCAGTGTAAAGCATCACTTCAGCTCGACTTCAGATTAGGAAGTACAGCGTTAAGTTGGATCTTGTGTAGATTTTGTGCTGTATTTTGTTTGAATTGAATGAGAGGGTTAGTCCTGGTTCAGTCTCACTGGCAATATTAAGAAAGTCATCTTGAATTTAAAGGAGAAAAGAGCTGAATTGAGATATTTCTATAGAGGACAGGAGATGAGTCAGTTGCCTTCAACTTATGTGCCACTTAAAAACATGCTGAGCTGTCCTGGATGCGAGATATTTATTTCTGTAACCTTTTCTTCCAATTAGAAGGCACAAATCCTGATTGTGAGGAATTTGCATTTAAATATAAAACGTGGTGTCACTGACATTGCTTTTACCTTCCTCCCTGGTGATGCTCCTGACTGCGTACTTCTCCCTTTCCTTCAGTGTGATGATTGCACCACTGCACTTCAGTAATCATTTAACAGCTCTAATTACAGAATACTGTGATCCCAACTGTGTACTTTGTCCTTTTTCCTTTCTTAGTCTTCACTTTGTTTCTTGGGTGGTGAGAGGATCGCAAAAGAGCTCTTCTGCTTTGCAAATGTAAATTCCAAAGACCCTGCTTTGGTAACGTACAGATTTGCATTTTCTTGTTGCTTTAGAGTTAATGACATTGAATTTCAGACATATAGGGGTTGATCAGTCTGGTGTTTACATCAGTCACGCCGGCATAACTTCACTGACACTAATGCAGATACACCAGCATAAAATTGGTGTAACTCCAACTCCATTAAAATCAATGGAGTTACGCCAATATAAGTCAAATGTAACACTATTGATTTTGTGCTGGTGTGGCTTTATTGACTTTAATGGAGGTAAGGCAGTTTTCTACCAGTGGAACTTAGATCACAGGCAGGCGGTGCCTGGGCAGTATTTGTAGCAGTTGTGAATTTTGTTTCTTGTTTGGTCTTGCAAAGCATTATCAGAAATTCCTTTTCTGCTTCAGGGTTGGCAACGTAGTAATCTGGGTATAGTAAAGTCTTGGTGTAATGCAATTCATATAGGAAAAGCATTTAGGTAATTCAGTTTCACTGTGAGCACTGGGAATTTCTAGTACCATCTGAACAACTTACTATGTTATCTGGTAACATAGCAGCCTCTCAGTATTGGAGGAGTGATGTGAAGTTCCATTCAGTGGCAGTGGGTTTTTTTAACACAGTGCCCTGCAGAAGCTTACAAATATCACTTTCATTTGAGTTTTGCATCTTGGAGCAGACAAATACGCTTAAAGGAACAATGCGTGTTGTATTTATTCCCCCAGCACACAGGGGGTTTGTTGCTCGTTTTCAGCTCCTTGGGCTGGAGTTGCATTCCCTGCTGCACAGGAATGTTGCGTGATGATGCTCCAACATATATAGCTGGCTGAAAGAAGAGGTAGGTGTTGAGCAAACCAGTGGAAGGGATATTAAATGTTATTTCATAGAGTTGAAGTAGGAAATTTTCCAGTACAAGATCAGACTGAGACTAACTGGAGGAACAGCAGCAGCCCTGGAATTTCACAGCACTAACTCTAGTCAGCAATAGAGCTGAGCAGGGAGAGCAGCGAGTTCTGGGTTCTCAGTGCTGGGGGGGTTTGTGGGTGTCACAGGCATTGGAGAGGCTGCAGTGTTTGTGGCTGGGGT
>JAOEHX010071033.1:0-10311 GCA_025448015.1 Bolborhynchus lineola | reverse complement strand
GGAGAGGGAGCCCTGAGTTGAGGTGGTGGGGGGCTCCCGGCCTGTGCCTCTCTGCTGGGGCTCCTCCTGCGTGTGTACCTCTGTTCCTGTTCCCCCCTTGAGGGATGGCGGCTTTTAGCCCTTCTGTTCCTGTAATCCCTAATCCTGCTGATGCCGTCTCCTCCCGCAGTGACGGTGGCGGATTATGCGAACTCAGACCCGGCTGTCGTGAAGTCTGGACGGGTGAAGAAAGCCGTGGCCAACGCGGTGCAGCAGGAAGGTGAGAGTGCGCTGGGAGCCTGCCTTCCCCAGGCTGCTGCCCTGCTCTGCTGGCCTCGGCGGGATGGGGGAAACGGCCCTTCTGTGACCTGGGAGAATCCATCTCATTCAGTGCCTGGAAATGAGTCTGTTCCTCTGCAGAATCAGGTGGTTGGGATCTTAGACAGCAGGGTTTGCAGAAGGCCGGTAAGAATTGCTGAGTCTTTGTCAGTGCTTGCAATAGGCCTTTTCCCATTAACTGTTGGGTGTTATCTCCTGCTTGGAGCAGAAATTAACATGATAGGAGGCTTTAGTACCTTCTATAAAGCTGTCACCAGTTTCGTTAGCAGGTAAAAGTCTTTGCAGTGGGAATATGATAGTGCTGGCAAACTGTTCCCTCCCTATGCTGCAGGGAGCTCTGTTGAGGGTGTTGCTGTTTCTGTGCGTAAGCAAGAAGCTTCCTGGAAAGGTGTTGCAATATTTAGTTATCAGCTTCCTCCTCAATTTTCAGCTGTTGGGGGGAGAGCATTCTGACCTAACACCCCCTGTTTGCTTGAGAAATGTTAGTGTGTAGGCCTCCACTCTTAATGGAACTGGTCACACGTGTTGGAGGGGAATGCTCTGAGATTGACAGTGAAGACTGAGCCCTTCATATAGAAAAACTCTTGTTGCTGAAATCTTTCACATTTAAACAAAAGATGCTCTTTGCATGAGTGCCTATCATAGGGGAAGCTGTATGGGGCAGTGATGCTGGTGAATATCCATTTTAGCTGCTACTTCTTAAGTTTTTAAGGTGAGGGTGCCTTCCTCTTGTTACCTCCTTTGTAGCAGATTGGGGCTTCCTTCTCCTGTTCACCCTTCTATGTTCTCTCACCTTGCCTCAAAGTACTGTGCTTCAGCATCATACCTGCAAAACTCTTGTCTCTTCTTTCTCCCTGCCCCACTCCAAGTCCTTGCATCCAGCATCACCTGCTTTGTCCAGCTGAAGCCCTCTCCTGAAATCCTGCTCTGTTTCTGGCTCCATTCCGTGTTAGCTGCATGACTGCAGGTCACAGCAGCTTCCTGCCCACCCCTTCCTCAGGTCTTTGCTGTGCAAAGTCGTTGGGGTTTTCCCCTCCTTATGTGGCATCCTCAGGATCTCTCTTCCCCAGCCTGGGGCTGTGCTACAGCTTTATCTGGTGTAGTCCTGACACAGGCTACAGCCTTATCTGGTGCAGCACACTGGAACATGGGGACAGCAGCCTCTGCCCCCGCAGCTTCAGCCTTTGGCCTCACTCAGCCCCTGGCTCCAAGTAAACATGGTGCTGTGAGTGCCAGCAGGCAGGGAGCTTCACAGGGCGGGGAGCAAAGGCCAGGTGGAATCATCCTGTGCCTTTTTCTCCTCCCCATCCTAACCCCCAGGAATGGGGCGGAGATTACAACCGTGAGATGAAGAAGGGTGCCACTGCAAGATTACAGTGGAATATGAATGGACTTGTGCTATTGACTCAGATGCTGATCTTTGCAGAGCGTGGGGGTTTCTATTTCTAACTCTCAGAGTCTCTGTCAGTTGTTGTCCTCTCTTGCTTGACTGTACTTGGTATCATAACTTGTTGCTCTTCTTGTTGCCATCTGTTTCTCTCTCTTTTTGCCTGTAAAAGGTGATGTAGAGAGGGCAGTGTGATTTGACAGTGAGGGGTGCCACTGGCATGAATACATAAAGTTTACAGAGTAGATTGCCATTACTGTCTCACATGTGTATTTTTCTGCCTCCAGGAGCCCTCAGTTTACAGATCCTGTTAAAAAATAAGCAAGGATGTGTCTAAACACCTCCTCAACCCAAAACCAAACCAACTGATTCAACTTGCTGTTTTCCTCACTAGGCCAGAGTCTTTCCCTTCACTACATTCTAGGATAAATGGATCTCCTACTTGCTTGGCTCCCAGTTACATCATTAGTGGATTGTGTGTCATTGGACACAGGATCTCTTTATCCTGCTGAGAAGGGGGTGTATCTTTTCTGTGTTCACTGAATGATTACAGAGTAGGTGCCAGCTCTGGGTTGAGCAGTGGCCATGCAGGAGAGCTCTGGTGTGCAGGGGAACTCGTGAGCTCTGTAGAGAAAGAGCCTGTTGTTTCTATTTGGAATTGTAAACAGCTTCAGCTAAACCAGTGGGATCACCTGCATAATGTGCTGGTGATCATCCTCATTGTTTACTCTTTAAAACAAGAAGCTGAATAATGATGTTTCCAGTTCACTCAAAGGTGCTAATCTTTCTCTGACCAGATAATCCTTGGGCTCAGTGTTTACCTGCGCAGAGCTTTCATGCAGTTCTTAGCATCGGCTGTGGTTCCCCTGAGGGAATTCTGAATTTGGAGCACCGGTTCCTCTCTGTTGGTATACTCACTGTGTGGTTGCTTGTCATTCTAGTAAAATCCCTCTGTGGTTTGGAAGCTTCTTGTGTTCCTGCTGAGGAAGTTCTCTCCGTATCGGGAGAGTCTTGTGACAGCAGTGATGAAATGGATACGAAGGAGAGCATCAATGGGCGAGCTGCCTCCAGAAAAAAGAAGAGCAAAAGGCACAAAGGTAGGGTTGTACTCACAACAGCCTCTCCTGCAGGGGCTGCTGCTGTGGCTTCTGCCTATGTCATGTTAATATTTGCTGATTACAGGCTATTCATGAGGCTCTTTGGGGCATTCTCTAACCTGTCTGTGCATAAGCAAATGAAATGCCAAGGGTTAAATCACTTTTGAATCTGCTGGGACTCCTCAGAGGTGTTGCCTTTTCACAAAGGCAGAGCCTGGGCTGTGAAGTCAAAGCCTGAGAGCTTGTTCCTTTCTGTAAACCTCTCTCAACCTTGGAAAACAAATGCTGCTCTTGAAGGAGTTGTGAAACTGCCACTGAATGGGTTCTTCTTTCATTGAGCCTGTTGGTGAGGGCAGCACTTGCTTTGGGGAAGAAACTGCTGCTGTCCACAGTGTGTTGGCTGGCAGAACACAGGCTCTGTCTTTAGGGTGTTTCCAAGCTGTGGTTTGTTACAAATGAGTGTAGAGGGCTTTTTTTCCCAGCAAGCAAGTGAACTTGGCCCTAGTGGTATTGTGGTAAGTTAATGCCAGGGAGATGTGGCCTTCAGTACTTTGTGCAGCTCTAGAAAGCAATTTGTATTGCAGTAGAAGCAACAGACTTTTCAGCTCCACTGTGGAATCTTGCAGGAGTTTTGTGGAAAGGTTACTTCCAGGTTGAGAAACCAAGTTTGCCTTGGTTTCTTGAGTTCAAGAATAGCTGTAGCTTTCTTAATGCTGATACTGATTTATGTAACACATCAACATCCATCAGGGACTGCAGGTGCATGGCACTCCTCTGGGATAGGAGTTTAATCTCTTTTATTAAGACATGCTTCAGAATGCTGGGAAAATAAGGAGTGACTGGAGTTACAGGAGTTAGCAGTCTGGAAGGACAGGAATCTGGTCTGTCCCAACCTTGGCTTACTTCTGCTACGTGTTTAGGGAAGGGAAAAAACAGTAAGAGACCAAGGATGCTTCTGGCTGTGCTCTGCAGTTCCGCAGTTGTAGTTTGATGGCTTCTTGAGTAAGATGAAACAGCAAAGTGGATGTGACAGCTCACTGTGGGTGTGCCTGCCATAAATCCAGAGTGGTGCAGGGAAGAGGTTACATGCAGAGCTTACTTTGGCAGTTATAACATGGGACTAAAGTACTGCCCTTTGCTATTAGCTTCCTGCCTCAGGATTAGATCTGGTACCCTCAAGTTCTTAAACACCTTCTTTATGCCACCTATTCACAAACTTTGAAGCAGTTTTTCTGCTAGCAACATACACAGGTTGTATGTTTTCTTTCTCTTAATGTTCTTAATGCTCAGTAGTGTTTAGTTATTTATGTTCTTTAAAAGTATTTTTGGAGCACTGCCTGTGGCAAAAGGTGTGGTGTTAAACCCACTGCTGGAATGAAGGCGTTTCTGTGCCTTCAGTTCTGGTTGATCAGTTCTGACACCTCTGAGAGGAAGAATGGGCCATTCCCTTCCAAGAAGCTTTAATGAAATCAGATTTAAGAGAAGCAGCTGATCAGCCAGTTGCAGAGTTGTTTGCTTTCCCTAGCAGAGCTCCTATCAAAATACTGTGACCATTTGAACAAAGACCTCACAAGCTTGGCAGTGTCATAATGTTCAGGGACAAAAAAAGCATTTTTTGCTGGCCTGTTAAATGAGCTTTCATGAAGTTGAAGTTAAAATGACCTGATAAACGGGTTTTGATAAAAACCCATGAGTTTGGCTCTCCTTTACATAAAGCTGCCTCTGTATCTGCCATCAATTTTTATTTCTTCACTTAAGTGTTATTTTTCAGCTGTGAAAGTGTCAGGCATTGAAACAGGGTCCAGTAAGGCTGTGGGGTTTCCATCCTTGGATGCAGTCAGAACTGGATGGGACAGGATCCTGAACAAAAGGATCTCATCCAGCCTGCTTTGGCCTGGGCTGTTTGGCCTAGAAACCTCCAGAGGACCTTTCAGCCTGAATTATTCTTTGAATCTGCCACTTATCATGCTTGTGCAGACAGTGTGGCAGGGAAAAATGATGGCGTCTATCCAGCAAAGGGCAAGTGTAATGGTTGTGTGGATGGGCAAGTGCATGCTGATGAAAACCAGTGGTAATCAAGTTGTATTAACCTGGGTGTGTTTGACCCTATGTCTATACATATTTCAGCTGCTTATGCTGTGCTACCAGTAGTAAAGTGCATGTTTCTAGATAAGACTTGATAAAGAGGTCAACTACACTAACATACCTTCATTGCCTTTAGAAGATCCTGATGGGGGTGGTGGAGAAGAATACCCCATTGATATCTGGCTGCTGTTGGCTTCCTACATTCGCCCCGAGGATATAGTCCGCTTCTCTTTGATTTGCAAGAAAGCCTGGACTGTTACTTGCACTGCTGCCTTTTGGACCAGGCTCTACAGAAGGTGAGATTCTAAAGACTATTTGTAGCAGGCTTGAGCAGTGACCAGCTCTGTGGTGCTGTAAATAAGGAAATAATTCCCTCTTGGCTAGTGTCCTAGAATGTTTGCTTATTGATATGGTGATGGGGGCCTCATCTGGCAAGGGGTTGTGGTATATTGCATCTGCTTTGGGTCTGGAAATGGATCTGTGTGGCATATTCCTGTATATAATCTCTACATATGGTGTGTTTTCCTGCTTGCCATTGCCTACTTGCTTCCGTTTGTAGCAGTGTGCTTTGGCTGTAAAGCACTCAAAGTGCTTACTGTAGAGTCAGTGCCATTACCTTACTGAAAGACATCACTGATGGAAAGCTTTCCCTGCCTTGAGCTTTGGCTGTGGCCACCTTCCTGTAATTAGAGTGGCCTGAGAAGGAGTTAAGGCATTTTGGAGCTGTCACAGTGGCGGAAGTAAAAGTAAATAAATACATGAAGTAAAAGAAAAGCAAAGAGGTGGTCAGACTTGAACCAGATCCTCTGTCCTGGTGCATGACACTTGAACTTTCCTTCAGGACAGAGCGTTTGCTTTACATTTCTGCGTCTTGTGCAGGAGGAGCAGGCAGCAGGAGTGGGGAGCAAATAGCAGCCATGGTCATCCTCACCCCTGTTTGTTAGTGTAAAGTTCCCTAGCAAAGGCTCCTTTGGCACTAGATCAAGGAATGACTCTCAAGCACAGGCAGACAGCTCAGGCGATTGTCTGCAGGGATGCAGTCACACTCGGCTAAAGTGAGTCCTTGAGAACCTGTAGGAATGTGCAGGTCTTTGTGCATCCTGCAGCTAAAACACCATCTGGGCTCTCTGGACCAACTGTCTGCAAGGAATTACTGGGGAATTGTAGGATGATATGCTTCTGTGTATACCTGTCTGATACGGGTGAAGTCTGCAAGACTGTCATGAGATTTCATGTAGAGCAGCGTGGCACTCTTGAAGCACTCAGAGCTGACCAGTGGCCCTCTGATGAATCAGATGTTCAGTTTTCTCTCCATGTGCATCTCTTTCCTAGCTCTCCTCTTCACATCTCTGCCATTGTAACCCTTCAGTGTATGCTGGGTTTGTTGTTGGCTTTTCAGGCACTACAGTCTGGACGCGTACCTGCCCCTGCGCCTGCGCCCGGAGTCCATGGAGAAGCTGCACTGCCTGCGGGCGTGTGTCATCCGGTCGCTGTACCACATGTATGAACCTTTTGCAGCTCGAGTCTCCAGGAATCCAGCTATTCCAGACAGTACTCCCAGCACTTTAAAAAATTCCAGAGTAAGTGGAACCACTGAGGAAGTTGGAATATGTCTGAGGTGTTGCTCTTTCTGGGGTTTTTTTGTTCCCTTTCTAGAATTAAAATAGACCATGTTTAGATGGTGCCAATGCAACTTGGCTGTGGGATGACTTCCAACTCTGAATAGTCATTTTAAAAAGTACACTGGTTACTTGTATCTGTAGAGCTGCTACTGCAGAGGTTTCTAGTTACTTCTCTGGGTAACTTCCGCTTTAATTCCTGCCACAACATCTTTGTACCAGCAAAAAGGCACTTGCTGCACTGAATGCCAGAACTGCTAGGGATATTTGCAGCTCTCTCCTCCCCTGTTGCAAATCTGTTGCTGAAAGGAGGTTGTAGTAGGTTCAGCTTTTGTATCTTCTGCTTTATTCTGACACTGTCTGCCAGAATGCATCTTTTCTTCGAGCAGGCATCTGGAGAGATGAGAAGTGCCACTGGTAACCTCTGAAAGGGCGTCCTTTTGTACTACGCTCCTGTAGGTCATCCATCAGCTCGGGGTCTGGGCAAGGAGAGCAGTGAGGTTGTGAGCATGGCAAGTGTCTGCTTTGGGACTGGGGCTGCAGTTGTGTTGGGCTGGTGTGGGCAGGCAATTCCCCCCTTTGCTATCCCAGCTTGGAGCACTTGCATATCTATTCCTCTTTAATTGCTGTAGACCATTAACTCTGAAACGCCTGTGTCTCTTGTTTGGGTTTAACTTGCAACTGGCTGATACTCTGTGAGCAGCTTAAGCAGCAATGTGAATCCTTCACCCTCCAAATCCAAAGTCAGAAGCTTGTTGAATGAGGTTTTGGGGGCCAAACTGAAGAAGTTTTGGTTCGAGAGCTGGACTTCTTTTACATGCTAAATAGAGCAACCTCATCGGTCTGTATGTGACTTCACTCCTTTCTTCCCTCCTCTCCTGGTGGATACTGGAAAAAACTGTCAAGTGGCTCAGGGTGCATCCAGCAGTCCCACAAGCAGGTGGTGCTGCGAGCAAGCAGAACAGCGCACACTTCTATGTGCAGTCTTATCTCTGCATCCAGAGCTCTTCATTCTCGTCCCGAATCTCCGCTTTGGGTATCCTATCTCTTGAAAACCAAAAAGCAAAACATTTCTTGGAAATTCCAGCTTAACCTTAATCCTGGGTCTGACTTCCCACCAGTGCTGGAGCTTGTGGCGTGGCTGTAGGAAACCATGAAATGGTGCTGGCAGGGTGAGCATTTTGGCAGCATTCACGTTGACATCATAACGGCTTTGGTGCCCACTGCTAGTGCTTCTACTGTACTAACGGTGTGAGGAAGGGCCTTCAGGTGCAGTCCTTCATTATGCAGCTGTAAAAAAGGAAATTAAATGGTGACAAGGCTTGTTTGACCTAACCCCTTGGAGCAGAAACGTGAGCCTGGTCTTGCTGCACTACTCCACTGCAAGACTCCGAGCTCCACCTGTGTTACTGTGCACAGAAATTCCTGGGCATGGTGGGTACAGAGGAGGAGCTGCCATTCCCTCCTCCCTACGTTCTGGCTTTCATGGGCTTTGGTTCTACCTTTATGGGTCATTGAAACTAATGGCAGATGCCAACAGAAAGTGCATGTGGCAAGAGGAGCCCCCAGCCCTGGGTGTTACCAACTCCAGCTTTTCCTCTTTAATTTCCTTTTTTCTTTCCCTAGCCTAGCTTGTGTGGGACACCGGAGCTGTTATGGTGTCAGCAGAAGTGTTTGCCCTTTAAAGACACCCCCATTATTTTTGGCGGAGCGGCAGCCGCACGGCGCGTCTGAAGGGCAGGACGGCTGACGCGGGGACGACATCCTCTGCCCCTTAGGAGGTACTGACCGTTTTGTGCTTCACTACTTGCCATGACCAAACAAGTTGCTAGATCAGGCTGTCTCTGCAGGTGAACCACAAACACTGCTGCTGGTGGAGTTGAACTCAGCAGCATCTGCTGCTCACCTCAGTTATAAAAGATCTGGAGAGCCTTTCTGTCAGTGACCTCCCGGGTGGAGGCTACTGATGCATGTTTCTGAGCTTGACTCCATGTAGCTGCTTTGTTCACCTCATGAGGATAGTTGAGGTAAAGGTCCTTTAAGGACTCCTGTTTATGGACATGACTCAGGGTTGAAGTAAAGGGTCTCTTGTCACCACTAGGGTCTAGTTACAGAGCCCCCTTGGTGGAGGTTGGCTCTGGCTTTGTTTCATTTGGGGTCACGCAATCCTGGAATGAAATGAAATGTGTGCTTCGTCCTGCAATCCAGTCAGACCTTCTCTTGGAGTGGGAGAGACAGTGAATGGGTCATGGGGAGTTGTCTTTACCCATATTAGTCTTCCTTTTCCTGCTGACACTGTTCAAAGATAAGACCAGCTGTGGTGGGCTGGCATCTGTGCTGTGGGAACACTTGCAGTGATGGCTGCACTGATGTGCCAGATTCTTTTCTTGGCTGTTGAAGGCTACTTGCTTCTGCTCACCGGTAGACAGGGAATTTCCCTCCTACTCAGTTTAATACAGGAGCTCTTGCTGAGACTCCTGCTCTAGAATGAGTGCTGCATGCTGGGATGGAGCCTGTGGACCACACAGAGATAACTGGATTAGGTTGGAGGACTCGTGGTGTGTGAGTGCTGGCTACCTCTGATGCTGTTTGAGGCCCTTTCCTCATCTGCTTTTAAGAAGGGACAGTAGGTCGATCAGCCCGTGCTATCCTGGAGGTGGTTTTTATGCTCTGAAGTCTGACCATCAGTGCCTAGTGATGCCAAGACCTTCTTTTGACACCACAGTGGCTTAGGAACTTTATCATCTGTCACCTCATAGCTTGTGTATTGGGCTTTGTATTTCCCTCTGGATCCTCTCCTTTCAATCCTTACTCTGTTTTCAGTTGTTCCTCACTTTAGTCCTGCCTAGAGTCCAGTTTAGTGGCAGTTCTTGGTGGGTGAAGTGGGTGAATCTGTTCTGCTCATCTCTGCCTTAGGAAAGGGGCAAAGTGCTCACTGGGGTCTTTTGTTTAGCACATCAGTGCTCCTTGTTGTATCATCCAGCTGCATGATGAGTTGGCCAACTTGGAACTGGGAGTCCTGAGCTGCTGAGTGTGTTCTTTGAACATAATTCATTTGAGTAAATGGTTCCTAACTGCTCCTGTGTAACTGTGCTTGTCACTGGAAACCTTACTGCTCTGCTAAAACTTCCTTAAAGTGGTGCCTCAAGGTTCATCAGTTTTGTATTTCTTTTCTTTCCACCTCAGTGTCTGCTTTTCTGGTGCAAAAAGATTGAAGGGAACAGACAAGAAGCAATGTGGGAATTCAACTTCAAGTTCAAAAAGCAGGTATGAAAGAAGAACCAGAATGGCTGTGACTTGGTTTTGAAGCAGAAAGGAATTTTCTGGGTGGTAAAGAGGAAGGTGGAAACTTGTTATGTGTTCAGACACCAAATGGAAACTGACTCCCATGATAAACTAAAGCACGTTTCGAACTGCCCTCAGTTTTCAGGCTGTATTTAGAATCTTACCTTTGTTATCCTTCTTCCACTGTAAGACGTGGATCATTTGTTCCAGAATCATAGAATAGGGTTGGAGAGGACCTTAAGATCATCCAGTTCCAACCCCTGCCATGGGCAGGGACACCTCCCACTAAACCATGGCACCCATGGCTCTGTCCAACCCGGCCTTGAATGCCGCCAGCGATTGAGCATTCACAGCTTCCCTGGGCAACCCATTGCAGTGCCTCAGCACCCTTACAGTAAAGAACTTCCTCCTTAGATCCAGTCTAAACTTCCCCTGTTTCAGTCTGAACCCATTACCCCATGTCCTATCACTGCAGTCCCTAATGAAGAGTCCCTCCCCAGCATCCCTATAGCCCCCTTCA
>JAOEHX010071030.1:18314-29652 GCA_025448015.1 Bolborhynchus lineola | reverse complement strand
TACCTTAGTTACTAAACTGTTCTTATCTCAACCTTTGGGAGTTGCATTCTTTTGATTCTCCATGTAGCAAACTGCGTCGCTGATTTATGGCCTAAACCACGACACCATGGTCTAATAAAACTATTTCACCTTAGCAATGCTGGAACAGCAAATTTCTAACAAAAGGTTAGCTCCTTTGAGAGAGTTCCCCTCTGCCCCAACTCAAAACCTGTAGTATCTCTGCAGCAAAGTTTACCAGACCTTTTGTAAAGGTCTGTACTCCATGTATCTGATGTGCACAGACAGACAACTCTCAAAGTTACCACTGACCCACCTATTACATCCTGGTACAACAAAACCTAAAATCATAAATAAGGGGCATAACTGTGAAAAACAAACCTGGAATATTCTCTTCCTTCTTTTTTTCATAGGAGAGAATGAAACTCTGGTCACCTCTTAACATCTGCATGTTTTTTCCATCAGCAGCAATCAGCCAATGATTTCACGGGATTGCTGCCCAAAATACACATTTGCAAACTAAGACATAACTTTTATTACTAAGTAGAACAGGTCTTCTCATTCTTTGCTGCAAAAACCACTTCCTTCATTTACTCTGTTTTATGGGAATTCTGCTCCTTATTTAGACTTCAGCACTAAGGGCTGCATGGTTTGTGGATATATATCTGAACACAGGTCTGTTTCCAATTTTCCAAAGCCAAACCTTCATCTTAATAGATAAAGTCAGAAATACAGAAACAAAGGGTGATCATGGAGGAGTGATGTTTGTGATGTGAATATACGCAGTATTTTATCACACAATCAAAAAGCAGATTTTGGAGCCCTACCTAATATAAATCACCATGTGGTCACTTGTAGGATTTGCCCAACTGACTGGAAAGCAAGGCCTGAACCAGCAGAATCATTTTTGCATTAATACAAATACTCTCGGTCAACTGGACTATTTATATGGTTCAAACTGGATGTAGGTATAAATCCTGGTGGAGAGGCAGTCCTGGACTGTTAACACATCTCTGTATTCATACAGTAGCTGAAATACTGATGTTTTACTTTCCTGCTGCTAAGATCACTTTTACAGCTCTAGCTGGTATTCACATCCATGCTGTTCCTGTGGTGGAAACTGGTAGGATAAAAAATTTGTTAGGAGATGCTAGCAAAAAGGTATGTGTGACTGATTGCTTTATTTAGTTATCTGCTTCCAACATAGTAAAAAAATCACTTCAAACCCATCACAGCAGGCTCTTAATGCTGTATTTTAACATTATTTTCTCTAGCTCATTTGCCCCCTTTTTTAAACCTGTGTATTACATCCCTTTCCCATTTTCTCCAGCTAAAGCCCTTTTCTATTGTGCAGACACACAAAAAAAATGCAAAACAAGCCTGTATACCCGCTGTGGGATTGTGTCACGGAAGCAGAGGGAAGTTCGCTAGGATTACATACTGTCAGCTCTGCTCTGCTCCCACTGACGCTCACAGAGAGTCTTACTGTACAGGAGTGGGAACGCAGATGCAAAGCTCTAGTAATACAGCAAGTCTGTATGGGAGGGAGGAGGAGGAAAAAAGCAAAATGGGAATCCTAGTGTATAATAAATATTAAGGATGCTGACTGTGTGAGTAACAGCTTGCTAAGTACAAGCAACAGGAATGCTGGTTCCTATAATCAACGATCTTCCAATTTGCTTCCAAATTGTAGGTGTGTGTAACTCACAGAGTTGGGGGTAAATCATTGCTTAAACTCAGCAATGTCAAATAACCTATACATTCACAATTAAATGTTTTTCCCCTCTAATGCAATATTCATAACATTGAGTGTGACAAGTTCCTTTTCAGATAAAGACACAGCTAAGTACACTTCAAAGAAGAGATCTGGTTGCCCATGAAGTTGTTAAAAAGACTCAGAACCACTTCAGTTCTCACAGAAGAGCCAATTCAAGTTTCTGATGGACAGAAATCTTGTTTGCAAAATAATTTCAACATTTAAGAGTTCAAAATATATAGGTTATTGCAATACTTATTCTAAAGTGGTCAAATAACTCCATTAGAAATTCTCCGGTAGAGTCAAAGTTTGCTAAAAGCTGCTGAAAAACTCTTCTCTTTCAAAGACTGTCTCTGTAACTGATATCAGAAGTTATTTCAACTGACATCAGAAGTTCATTTTGAGAGCAAGACAAACAGTAAATTGAAAATCTTTGTATTAGCTTTTTTCATTGAAAACCCTTTTCTTTGGCCTTTATCAAAGATAAGTACACACATGCATACATTCAAAAGGACCATCAACAAGCATATTTTCAGAATTACAGTTTGCCCCGACAGGATTGATATTGTTAGTAGCTGGGAATACAGAAAAATACAAAATGCACTCAGAATGTAAAACAACAGGCTTTCCTGTATCTTAGGACATTTGCATTGTCTGTATACACACTCATGCTCTACACACATATACTAATAAACACATATGGATGCGTATCAATGCCTTAGAACACTGAGCGCTATTTATTTCAGACCTAAGTAAACTGTTTATTCAAATCCTTTATATAGGGATGCTGTTGATGTATTTCATGTAAAGACTTATGTCTTCAACAGACTTCCAGAAAGTATCTGGCATACCTCCTACCCCATTTTCTATCAAATTTATCAAATAAATATAAACATTTTAAAATGGCAATGAATGGCTGAAGATGACACTGCAGTGAGTCCAAATCTCTCATCATTTGGACGCTTTCAAGTACTCAACTGAAAGACAAATTGCTTTCCTAAAGGGTTAAGACAGGCTGGGCAAATCGCCATCTAAAAATAACTCCCTCTCCACTGGAGAGGCCAGAAGCCCAGACAACATACACTAGATGCTTAACAATGAAGGGTAAGTTTTATATGAAGAAGTATCTTTCATTAGGCCAACTCGCATAGTTTAAAAAAAATGACACAGGATTTAGGACACACAAACCCTTTTTTGTTTTAAAAATCCCACGACGTTATTCTCAGCTAGGCAAGTATTCTTATTTTGGAGCTAAGGAATGGTGAACATACAAAACCAAGAGATTTTTGTCCAGGGTTACTGTGCAAAACACCAGCAAACTCAGATCAAAGATCACATGGCTCTGGATGTACATTTGGGGGGTTCTTTCCTCAGCTAACATCACTTCTCTGCTACTTCTGAAATGCTTACACTGAACAAAGAGACACTTGTGAAAATGCTGTGAGGTTTTTGCAAGGAACAATTCCGAACACAAGGTACTTGGGTGTTACCCACCAAACACACACACTGGCTGCTGATAATAAATGAAAGTGGTCCAAGTCACAAGAAAACCCCATGTCCCACCAATACGTGTGTATGGTTTTAAAATGGTCTAATCCACCTATGTAAGTGTTTTTACAAAGTGAAAGCACAACCATCTGAAAGGAGGAACAAGTTTTTTTTTGGTTTTTTTTTTTTTTTTTTCTTTTTGTTTTGTCTGTGGATTTTTTTTTTAATGAAAAATTTAACCTCACACTGAAACAGATTTGTCCTTGGTAAGATTAACTGGACTGAAACAACAGCCTGCTCTTAGGCAGTGTTTCTGAGAAGGAGTAAGTCAGTACAGATCCAAAATGGTTTATACATACAGATATCCAGAAGGAAAAAATTACTGAAAAATTTGTTTGCATTTTGGAGCTTGAGACTGCCTACAGGTAAAATAGTCTAGCTGAGAAGTAGTGCCTAAGGGTGACTGGTCTTTCAGAAGTCTCTGATATAACCCTTCCAGTAAGCTATAGCTAGATATCTGTGTACTCATCCCCCAGGGACTCCTACACAAGTCCTGACCTTGAACAGTTACCAGCTGGCCTGGCAAAGGCTCCTGCCATGGGATCTGAAATAGCCTTGATGATATACCCAGTGTGGGTTGCAATTAGCGCTGCCACTTGACAAGGAGTAATGTCTTCTCTAGTTTGCATCGCAGTTGACAGGCACAAAACAAAAAGCTTCCCACAAACTGTTGAGCAGTACCCAACATAGCAGGAACAATCTGGAGGGAAGCTTTAATAGGCCACTGAAGAAAACTGTGATGAGTTAAGTATAAAACAACAACAGAAATAGTGGAAGACTGCAAAACAAGGGCATAAGGCCTAATACGACAAGATGTGCCAGTTGGAAGCAGGAAGGATCTAACGCTAGAAAGGAGAGATCATAATGCAGCTCTTAGAGCAATGAATCGGGTAAATGTATCGGGCTCCCTTTATCTCTAGGCTGCATTTAGCTTCATTGTGCATCTACGGATGCTGCCCCAGCATCACACAGGATCAGATTGCAACAGACTGCCGATTACTTTACATTTCTCTTTCTATAACCTGTAAGATATACCTCTAAAACATAAGTCTGAAGTTTACAAACTGGACATCATGCCAGCAAGCACTGTGGACAGGCTGGGAAGCAACACCTTCCCAAAGAGCACTTTGTAGAGGCTCTGTTCTACTCCTGGTACAACCTCACAGGGTTACAGGGGAAGCTATTACGACTAGATGGCATTGAACAAAGCTCAGTTGGAATAAAGTGCAAAGTTTCAAGTTCATATATCGATCATTTCTGGAAAAAAAAAGTAACTAGTGATTAGAGAGGGAAATCAAGAATGAAACGGAAGAGATGCCATGAACTTTTTTCCAAATATTCTGAACCTTTGGATATATTTCTTCCCTTCGTGACGATAAGATCTCCCATACCCATTGAGGCTACCGAAAACACACCATTTATGTCAAAATGCCCAAGCAACCAACCAAAACATGAATTTGGACAACTATGACAAGGCACTTCCCAATCAGGTTTAAAAGAGTACTAGCTGCTGAATACTGGCTAAGTATCTGACACTCCTACTCTTAGAGAAGCCAGGCATACAGAAAGACATCTCCTTCTTTAGAGAAGGTAGTTATATTATTTGTCCAAATTTCTGAGATTTGAGGTAAGAATGCACACAGGAGGGAGTAAAATCAGCAGCTGGAAGCTGAGCCCTTCACACAAGCTGGCAGAAGAAATTACCTACTTATTCTTAAAAAAAAATAACTGCAAAAGATCCACTGAAGGATGTCTGTCCAAGTTATGTATGAGAGGTGCCCCTGCTATTTGTGCTTTGAGCTCAGGAAATAAATCATGTATGGTTTAGTACTTCCTCATTTATTGTATTGATATATTTAACAAATTTGACTCAGCTCCTTTAAAAGTCATTCTTCCAGTAACAAAAGCAAGAGAAACATATGCCAGGACAAAGGAGTAAGTACCAGACAAGTCCTTTCACAGACAGATAGCTACAGACTTAAATAAGCTCATGTTTTATGTACTTCGGTAGATTAGAGATCAGCCTCAGATGATGCAGAAGGTGGGACATGAGGGACATAGGCTGTTACAGCAAAGCTCCTAGGTCTGCTCTGCTTCACAAATTATTTATATAGTTCATAAGAGTTCTCACTTAATGAGCTTTTCACTAAATAGTCTACATGGTAAATTGGCTGACCAGGAAAACATCAGCGCAGAATTCTGTCTTGCATCACATCAATAACATCTATAAGGCTATTCTCAGCTGGCAGCACTGCAAAAGTGCTTCCTAGCTGTAGAAAAATTCTTACAATCTGGACATACAAACCAGCCATGCAAAACTGCTATTAAAATAAACATCTACTATTCCTTCTGCGTTCAGCAACTACCTTTAGTGGTAATAGTTATGCTGTTGCAGCTGCATGGACAAACATGGTATCTTCCATCCTGTCACTGACAGATGATCACTGTTGATGATGATTTATAGTGACCACACTTAATAAGATTGCATAGTGAAGAATGCAATGCTTCCTTATGAATTTGCTGAAGTAACTGTTGAGGCTAACATGGGATTTACAAGCCAACAGTCTGAGATAAGAACAAAAGAATTCACTTGGTTCAAAGAAATCACTCTGCTTTTTTTCTAAGATATCTCAGAACAAGTTAAGGCTTTGTAAATTCTACAACAGCACAGATGCATGCTGCTTTCAGAGTCACCCTTAGCACTTCCAGTAGCAAACATGCTGGTAGATAAGTCTGCACTTGAGGATTTGATTTGCCTCTCGAAAGTTTGTGAACCTGCTTCTTACCCTTTGTAGGTTGTTACTTCAAAGGTAGTTTAAAGGGTTAGAAAATGAGTATCAATTAAAAATAAACCCAAAAGTAATTCTGAGGAGCAGCATGGATCATACTTTTGCTTTAACAGCCTTCAAAGGTTTCCTGCATTTTAAACAGCGAAATTCCAACTGCTAAACCCTTTCCACACATTCTGTCATACATTAGGCATCAGGTACCCAGGTACCCAGACTGACCATTTCATTGCAGGTTTTAAACTCTGTCCCATTTTCTTTCCAAAAAAGCCTGAAACTTTACATTTCATTGACTTCTACTTACAAGTCCATCTACGTCCTCCCCTTGCCTTTCCTCCACTATACTGGCTTCTGTGATGCTAAACAACCTGCTGTTTTGTTTATTAATACTTCAGTGGCTTTTTGCTGAACAGAGAAAGCCAAAAAATCAGGAAGCAAGACCACAAATCTGTTTCTCTGGGTATATCCAACCTAGTTACTTATCAACATTATTATCTCAGGAACAGAAAACTGTTCTGAGAGAAACAGCATAAAAAATGAAGAAAGATTTACTGTTTGGCCCTGAAAAGTATTCCCTGAACAGCCAGACAGATAACAATACAAAACTGACTATGTCCATCTTCTAGCGATAAGCCTGCTCCATTATCTTTTGGTATTTCTTTACAACTAGCTTTTCTGCAGTAAATACCAACTTTCAGAAACAAATCGAATGCTACTTTAAGTACTCCTATTTCTTCTAATCTCTCAGAAAGGCCTTCTCCACTGTCTTGCCTCTGATCATTTAGAGGTTAGGCTAATATGTTACTTCTGCAATCAACTCAAGCAACACACACACAAAAAACTTCAGTGACTGTTAAGTACACAAGCTACCACTGGACACAATCCTTGCAAAGAGGTAAAACTGTGGCTATTGTTATTCATTACTAAGGTGGACAAGAAACATTCATATGTTTACTCCATGCAAAACAATCCTTTCACCTCTGGATTTGAAGCAAGTAGTAAGTAAAACTGCAAAATATTGTTTTCTTGGGGTGATTTTGTTTGTTTGGGGTTTGTTTAGTTTTGGTTGTTTTGCTGTTCTTTTTCTCAGAAATCCCTTTTAATGTGTTAAAGCATCTTCTAAATCATACAGCTTATATATGGTTAGTTTTGCAAGCAATGGGGAAAAAGAACACCAGCATTTTATATAATGATTTAGTTCCAATTCAAATTATTGCCTCTTCTCCAATAGAGATACAGGTATATTCATTTCCTTAATGCTTTAGTATTTCTTCTTCTAAAATAAAATTTTCAGGGCAAGGTATGCTAGACAATGTGTAATAGGCATGATATTTTTAGCCTATATATGATAAAGAGATGACAAATATTACGAGAAAACCAGGGTTATCTCAGGGCCATGAGATATCAGGAAAAATTTTGAGTCTCCCTTTGAACTTGCAGGAATTATAGGCTAATCTCCATTTTAAAAGGGGAATTGCTTAAAACTTTCTGCAGTAGATCAAAATCTTTACTAGATAACTACCTCTGTTCATCACATCATTTTAGCATCAGCCACACCGGTCATCTTGGAATAAATCACAACAAAACTGTGTGCAGGTCAAGAAGTGATTTTTCTGACTTCAGTCCTTGCACAGGCACACACCAGTGTGAACTCCCCGGTTCAATGGGGGTTTGTGCTCTGCCGCCCTTTCCCAGCCCATGCCCTCATCGAAATACAATTTCTGCATCCTCTGGTCCTGCAGAACTCCCCCTTACCTTCCTTTGTGTTAAGGCCCTAAAGACAGTCATTTACGTCTAATTAACGGAACTGAGTCATAAGGAGCTTCTTTCTTTTACACGACTTGAATGTTAAATGTCCAAAATAACCAATGAAACCCGTCTTTTAGTCCTGCTCTGTGTGTTAAGTTTCTGCAGCACAAAGCTGTTATTCAGATGATATACAGTTGAGGGTCGGAGGTTATTCACACTGACACATTCTTAAGACGGCACGCACAGAGCATTTTAGCTAAGCAGGCATGCCGAAAGAGGCTCATCCTTCGAGACCTGTCCATTTTCTCCCTCCAGCTTTGAGAGGGCATACTTTCACCACTGTCTGAATTCAACAGCTCTCTCGAGGTTGGATTAATTTCCACGCCAGAGAGACAAAAGGCGGGATGAAAGTTGGGAGGCAGGCAAACAAAAGGCTGTGCATCTGCCCTAAGAAAAACAGGATAAAGCAGTTCTGCTGCTGGTCAGAGATGAACAACTGCGATGTCACAAGGCTATCAAAGAAAGCAGCTGAAGTGGGACAAAAGCTTATGCCTCCCTGCTTGATTTTCAAGACAGTTACAAATACAGACTCTTCTGTGGGTTACAAAATGCAATAAAGATTGAGAATTATTTTTTTAATAATTTAATGTAATTCTATGTGACACTTATAATAATTAAAAACCATATTTTTTCCAAGCTATTTTTAAGAGAACATTCTTTAAACTATTATGCCTCATGTCAAGTAAATAGTTACACATCCACCTACTCATTCTCATCTGTAGTTCACCTGAAATGCAGTTATGACAGCAAAATAAAACCTCAGACTAAAGTAAGTAACATTGAAATTGTTGTTCCTGAAAGAGAGGAGATTTAGGTTATACATTAGGAAAATGTTTCTTACTGTGAGGGTGGTAAGACAATGGAACAGACTGCCCAGAGAAGTTGTTGCTGCCCCATCCCTAGAAGTGGTCAAGGCCAGGTTGGAAGTGGCTTTTAGCAACCTGGTCTAGCAGAAGGTGTCCCTGGATGTTGCAACTGGATGATCTTTAGATCCCTTCCAACCCAAACCATTCTATGGTTCTATGAAATCAAGTTAGTATGGAACATAGTGTCAGCATGGCCACCTTACCTGCAGCAACCTGCATTTCTGTACATGTTGCCACCTCTAACTTTGTACACACCCCTTTCAAAAATGCCACAGAGTGATGGCAGCTTAAACAGGCATAGCATTTATTTTTCAGCTGTTCTGAGTTACATCCTCTCTCCCTCTCCATCATTCTTTTTATGTTGTTAGGACAAAATTATGGTTTTTATACTACAAAATTAATGCAATATGACTTACTGCATAAACTTTTAGTGGTTCGATTCTGGTTTTCTAGTTTTTGTAAAAAAAAAAACCAAAACAAAACAAAAAAAAAAAAAAAACCACAACAAATTAACTATAGTAAGTGCACAGCACTTCTTTCCCCCATGTTGGTCAAAATAATTGATGCACATTAAGCTAATAACCTAGCTGGTATAAATATTCAAATTGCTTAATAGAAAGAAAAAATGGTTAAAAGCAGCATTTGTTGAAACTAAATTACTATGAGCACTTTTAATTTTACAGTCATATGAAAAGGAAAACAATGTGCATTTAAAAAATCATGCCTGTCAAACATTTATTTTATTAATGTACTATTCTAGTCTTCCATGTCAATGGCTTATTAAATGTCATTTTCAAAGAAATCTGCCATATAAAGAAAATAATTTAAGCACATCACGCTGTATTAAAACTAAACCTCATCTGAAGAAATATTGGCAATGAAGTTAAGTCCATAAGTGGAATTGCTTTCAGAAGCAACACAAGTTCTCATTCAATTAAAGAACTGGATAGTCAAACAAGAATATACTTAGTAAAATTACTTCAGCTTCTTAAATCCAAGCATAGGAAACAAGATATATGTTTTTCCATATTATCTTTCTTTTATACAAAAATGTAGAAAAAAAGACAACATATCAAGAACCATGTATCCTGAGTTTTGTCAAGGTTCCCCTTCCTCCTTCTTCAACCAATCCACTTCTGCTCCTTTGAAAACCGAGACAAAGGGATTTGTAAAGATTGATTATCATCATTCCCAAGTAAAATGCACTTTTACTGGAGGAATACCAGGGCAAATAAGAAAACAAGGGGGAGAGAACTGCTAATCAAAACACACATCAAACATGAAAAACTATTTCATGAGTAGTTTCTTCCCGACTAATCCAGGAAGAGCACACAACTAAAAGCACAGAAATGGCAATCTGCTGGTGAGACCATTTGGTTAGCTAAGAGCACGAGGTTTGGGCTGATGTGCACCACCTTGTCTCCGAAGTTCCCACAGCACAATTGCCCAGAAGAGGTATTTTTGAAATAGAAAACACAGTGCTTCAACCCCCAAAGCACAACACAAGGTGCATCATGAATTACATTAATCTTTCTGTGAAAGAACAAGTAAAAAGTCTGACAAAAGCTATGCATGTTTTTCTACTTATGTACTGGCAAAGGACTTTATTAATTTCAAAGTAATTCATATTAATTTCAAGTCTGGTATCTTTAACATTAATTTTACCCATGTTACATTTCTTTTCCATGTTAACAATTTTTAAACATGGCTTATGCAATTAAGCTGAATTATGAGGAAAATCTTGGCTGACTGTTAATATATCAATGGATGACATCGCACTAAACTCCTGTTGCTTCAACATGTGCTGTTGTAGACCTGAAAGCATCTTACCTTCTCCCCATTATAAAACTGAACGTGAAAGTCTGCTTCCTCATGTAGATGAAAGTTAAATGTGTATAATTAGAATTTACTCCTAAAATTTAGAAGTGGTGGTCAATGAAATTTTAATGCTAGACAAAGATGCCAGATAGGATTAATTTCTGCAATTTAAGTCTCAAATCTATGTAATTTATGTGATAATGTAGTCATCCATTTAACAGCCTGCCAAAGCAAAACTTGCAAATCTATGGGAAATTCGATTTTGAGATGAGGATATAAAGATGGCTGGAACATTGCTAATAAACTCATGTGTGTGTGGGTACGTTTTGTTAATGTAAGTTTCCCAATAGGAAGCCCCCCCATCCCCACCCCCTTCCTTTTTCTGGCTCTTTCAAATACAATGTTCTTAATTCTGGTATTGGTTCCACCTCATTAGAAACTCCGTCGTTTACTGGGATATAAACCCCTTTTTGCTCCTATTCTTAGAGAATGACCAACAGAACAATAACAGTGACAAACATTCAGGCTGGAGAGAACAACTTACAAGCCTTATCTCTATGAAGGGGTTTTAATTATTTGGTCAGGTTCTTCTTTTGTGTTCATGCACCAATGCCAAGCTCACACAAAAGAATGGATACAGTATTTTTACAACAGCGCAAAACGTGCACCATTGTTACTGCAACATGGCAGGAGGACAGGATTTGCAATGAAACATCAGTACTGTTTCCCACACCCTTAAATTTTTGCCTTTATAAGGC
>JAOEHX010071030.1:2691-13981 GCA_025448015.1 Bolborhynchus lineola | reverse complement strand
TGCAAACTAATAAATATCTGAAAGCCAAACTCTGTATTTTTTAAATGGAATATATCAGGTACAGTTTTAACCTTTGGAATAGATAATCCCAACACTTGACGGTTCTCCAGCCCGGTTTTAAATAAAGAATACAATTGGCAATACTTCCAGGAGGCTGGACATTGGAGTGTCCAGGTCCACAACTACGGAAGTCCTTCTAAACTCCATTTCAGATTAATGGAGAGATAAGGCAGCGGGATTTGAGCTAGGTGTTGTTAAGGTCCTTTCCAGTCCAAACCATTCTGAGATTCTGTATATACCTTCTCCAACTGAGCCTAAAAAGATTTGCAAACAGCTCACAGGAATCAATCTGGGACTCCTCACTACTTTTTGGCTCTAGAGGAATTTTAGGCAAACCAGTGTAATGCAAGTGTCATCCAAACAGGCTGATAGTCAGCACAGCCTTTACATAGAGTGAGAGAATGGTTTGGGTATAAGGGACCTTAAAGCCCCTCCAGCCCCAACCCCTGCCATTGCAGGGACCCCTTCCATAGAGCAGGGTGCTCCAAGCCCCTGTGTCCAACCTGGCCTTGAACACTGCCAGGAATGGGGCAGCCACAGCTTCTCTGGGCACTCTGTGCCAGCGCCTCAGCACCCTCATGGGGAAGAGCTTCTGCCTCAGAGCTCATCTCTTAATCATATATTACTCTAAACACATCATCTCCCTCACAAGCTGAGGTGGATGGATCTCTTTTGTGTCACATTGGAGAATATAGAAGCCTTTTATCCCTTGCTAATGCTCTGCAAGCTCTGACCATCCGAGTCTCTCTGCTGCAAGAGGCTACTCTCCTTTTCCTTGTCTAACCACTCTGTGATACACCTTGATCTCCAGAAAGCCAGACCAGCATCAGTCTGCAACACACAAGTTCATTAGCACACGTCAGCTGATCTGCAAAGTAAACAGGATAGGATTGGTCAGAGAACACCTTATAGATATAATTAAATGCATCCATATTTTATACTCTTGGCTTTTCAATTAAAGTGGATTGGTAAGAAGAAATTGTGTTAGGGTTTGGGGTTTTTTTCCCTTAGGAAAATATAAGGTTTCATTTGCACTTGTACCTGGGAAAGTGAAGCTCTTCATTGAGCTAACCAACACATTTGGTGTTAAATGAATAAATATCATCTGGCTGGTTTCAGATGAATCAACCTGGAATAAGACCAGTGGGGAAAGAATTAAGATACTTTCTATAGACAGGGTCAACTTCAAGAGACTGAATTCACTTGGAGGTTTAGGAACCCAAGGTGGAAACATCCTGGCTTTATGAGCTGCAGAAAGCATTCCTTGCAAAGTCATATTGTGTGACTTCGGGAAGTGCCTGGGAATTCCCAATGCTGGGGAAAGCTGGGCTAGCAACCAGCAAGATCTAACACAGAGGCTTTGAAATAGTTTAAGCCAAATTGCCATGATTCTTTACACAGGAAGGGGGAAAACCACAGTAACCCATGCACACTTTCTTGATTGCACAGCTCTAAGAAGCAGTTCTCTGCTACCAGTCCTGCTCCAGGGTCATCTTTAGGCAGGGCATCTGCGTCCATGCTGAAGCCATTACTGGGAAAAGGCTCCTGAGCTCAAGTGTACTCAAGCTTTTAGCGAGTAAAAAGATAAGAGGATAAAGTGTGAGAAAGTAGAGGAAAGCAAAAGAGAAATGAGGAAGAGGGCTGGGAGTGATGCCTTCATTATATGCACAGGATCAGATAGAACAGGAAACAGAAAGGTAACCAAGGTTGTCTAAAAGAGCAATTAAACACCCTGGCAGAACTGAAGGGAGTAAAAGTCCCTCCAGTTCCAATGAAACACTCTTGGTTGAGAACTGAAGTGACAATTTATAGTTTGCTGTCAGCATCTGCTTGGCCTACAGCCGGCTTCTTGAGAAGAGCCATCAGAGCTGTCATGGTATGAGAAGAGTAGTTGGGGCTTCCTCCCTCCTTGAAGTGCTGCTGCTGGCAGAAGTGGAGGCATGATTAATGCTGATGTAGGGCTTATCATTAACATGGAAAACTGCATTTCAGCATCAGGTTTTGTCTCTTAGACAAAACATTTGAGAGTTACTCTGACAAAGCAGGGGAGAAAGAGGAAATTGCATTGCTGGGGAGTATGGAAACAGGGTTATAATGCACTGACACAGCAGAAAACTTCCTTCCACCCCTCTCCAGAAGATGCTGTATGCTTGAGCCACTGCAGGCCAGCCTGCTTGTGCTTAGACAGTCTGAGGCACTCCTGCATCATTTCATCACATCCTTCCCTTACCCATGGATCCTGACCCCATTTAGTGCAACAAGTAAGCAGTGTGCAGGTAACAGCTGTTTTAAGCTAAGATTTGGTTGCCTCCTCACAGGCAGTTTGTGCTGTTTGAGGATGCATATTGCTTAAGATTTGAGGTACTCATGCCTTTCTAGAGCAGCATATGGAGTCTGTCAGGCCACCATCTACAGCATTACTAATACAGCTAGTAACCTGCACGTAAACAACAAAATCCTTCTAAGATGAAGTCTAAAAACCCAAAGTTTTGAAGGGATTTTAAAGACCAAGGTTGTTGATTCTAGAGGGGAAAAACCAACAAAACCAGCTGAAGGGTGTAGAAAGAGTCTAACAACATGAACGTCACTGCAGGGATTAAAAATAGATTATCCAAACACCTGGGAGGCCTCTTGCACACCGCTCGTCCTGCTCCAGAACGCAGGCTGTGCCAAGTAACCTCTCAGAGACCTCATTCAGCATATTTTCAGGTCTGTGCTCCATCCCTGATGAGCTATAGGAATTCCAGTGTGATGTCATGGGGCAGAGTCTCTGTATTTCTTGCTGTTACTTGGTTAAGTTGGAGAAACACTAATATTAGGAATGAAACAAAAGTGATGCTAAAAGGAGATAGGCACAATTGCAGAGCCAACTATCCAAACAATAGGAAGCACCAAGATTGAGGCTGCCTTTCTCTTTCCTGGCCTAAACTACCCCTTTTCTGCTTTATCACAGACCATGTTTTAGTACCTGAATTGCTTTTCTTGTCACTTCTCTTTCCCTCCCCTTTTGAAAGGGCACTGACCCCTCAAGACACTACATCAGCTAATACAGCCTCCACTACCAGAGTGGAAAAACTGCTTACGTGTGTTAGAGAGTATTTGTTTGTTTGTACATCCCAGGATAGTACAAGAGCAGAACATTGCTGACTCACATTCACAATGTGACTCATTGTAAACCCCAGCTCCTTCCCTCATGCTGGCCCTCGATCCTTTTCAGGCTGGTTAACCTCACCTAAGCATGGGCATTTCTGTTTGTGCCCATGGGCTCATAGCCTGTTTTTCCAGGCTATTTCTCCAGTTTAGAGAGTTTGCTTTGGACTCCCTTCCATTCTGCTGGTAGAACTTTTCCTCTCTATTCCTGACCAGTGCCACCTGCACACCTAATACGTAAAGTACACTTAATATGTAAAGTATTTCTTTATCCAGGTCACCAATGGGGATATCAAATTGCCCCAAGCCCTGGAGAACACAGCTCTGCAGACCCTTCTGCTTCAGCAGCAAACAACTATGGACTTGTCCCTGTACACACTTCCATTACTTCATCCAACAGAGCTGCTGGCACTGGTGGATGTCCTCTCCTTTACAAACTGAGAAGGGGATGGGACATTTTACAAAGGGATGTTTAAGAGTTAGTGAAGCCATGGAAGAATAACACTGGGCAGTTTTAGCAGGGGAAGCTATTCCAGGTTCAAACACTTCCCTATGACTATGAGAGCATCTATCACAAGATAGTAATTCTTATCCTGTCATAAACTACTTACAGGAATATAGAGCATCATGTGCAACAGAGAAGTTTCACATGAAAAATGATACAGTGAATGACTTAATGTTCCTGCAAACTGATTGTATGTGTGTATTTATGTACTTCTAGTGCCACTGGATAAAGAGTTTTTAGAGCCGTGGGTGCCATGGTTTAGTGTGAGGTGTCCCTGCCCATGGCAGGGGGGTGGAACTTGATGTTCTTAAGGTCCTTTCCACCCCAAACCATTCTATGATTCTACAACAAACCTGCTTCACAGTGCTAGCAAACGATATCTTCAGAAGGCTTCTTAGTTAGCTAAGGCAAGGTGGTTTTCAGTGGAAATAGCAAACAATACTTTTGTAGGACAAAGACCAACACAACTTACTACCTACACTTCAAGATGAGGCAGAGCTCAGATTTAAAGAGACAAACACAATAAAAACCCTCACCACACACAGGATTCCAGAACTCCAAGCAGGTATTTCCCTTCCATTTGTCCCTCACAAGTAACTAAACTGTTCCAGCTAAAAAGTTTAAAGGTGCAAAAGGCATGCTCCAAACTAGGAAAACCACAACCACCACCTTCACACCTTCTCCCAGAAGGGGGAAAGTAAGGAGGAGAGGAAGGTGAAATGCAGTAGCACAATAGGCCAGCACATAGTAAGATTGCCACCTGAAGCTTTTAAATGCAGAAAACACAAACTATACTATATAAGAAATTAATAAAATGCAATAGAATTAAGTCCACTTATGGCTCACCTGGAGAGAAGGAGAGCTACAAGAAAGTGCAGGCTACCCAAGCATAATAGACTACAGCTATAAATGCTTTGAGCATCTCAGTCACATTAAATCACTTCTTTCCTCATCACACCCCAGGTGGTACAAATCTAATCCTCTCAGTAATAATTACTGGGGTCAAATTATCTCACAGTATAAATTAGGCAATGATGTAAATGATGTATACCTGATGACATAGATGTCTGGGGGCTGTAATGGGGTAAGGGCAGGCTCCTATCCCACCGTATCCCCAGGTACACTCTGAGAAGTGGTTGCTCCAATGTGAAGCCCATTGAATCAACCAGTTTCTTCAGTGGCTTCACCTGGGGCTTGGGCATGGATCTTTGGCATGAATTAACAAGACTAAAGCTTAAATTAAGTGCCAGGATGTACAACACCCATCCTCACCATTCTCCCCAATTTAGTTGTGTTTTCTGTTGCTCTTAGCTGTATTTTAGAAAGGAGAGAGATAATTTATATCAGCTTTTTCTCTGCATCCTATGGTTTGTGATGATTTAAGGGCATGGAGTTACCTGCAGGCTGCTTTTCCTGCCAGCTGCTGCCTGCCTTCCCTTAGATTAATTTGGGAGGTTGCAGTAATTTCATTATGATTTGCCGTCCTATTTTGTTTGTGACCCAATATCAGCTTTGTTTTTTCAAACCATACTTGCTTATTTTATAAACGTTTTTCTGGTGTGCAGTATCACAGCTGCCAACTTTCTTTTATGATCTTATAGTATTGAAACTCAACCAATAGGCAAGCTATATCCAAGTAGTCTCTGAAGCATAGAACATCTTTGTTTCGCACCTAGAACTGGTTTGGTTTGAAGACCCTTTAAGCTTGAGGAGCTATGGTGGTGTCAATGAGACACATCACTTGAAATGTCCAGCAGTTATCTCAAGTATTGCTGAGGTTTTGTGATGTCTGTATTCAAGAGACCAATTCAGACAATGGGCTTTTTATGGCCACTAGATTGGAAAGCCATAGAAAGAGACATGAGAAGCATCTAGAGGGCTTTCCCTAGAGGTGTTTCACTGTTTCACGGCTTTGTCATCTGTTCTTTAAACCTTTCTTCCTTACCTTCAAATTCATTTCCATGATGGCAAGCCCTGAAAATTGTTGTCAATCAAAACTGATAGTGCAGCAGAACATGAGATCTGCGCCAACAAGGAGCAGATGCCACCAGCTGGAGAAGCTCAGAATTCCCAAACAGGGAGAAGAGTTCTATTGCCCTGGCTGGGACTCAGTTAAAGCAGACTGCCATCTCCCAGAGTTTCCATGATAAGTGCTGGAAAAGAGCCCAGCCTACAAGGAGCAGATCTGATTACAGCTTTACTATGGTTTTGCCATTAGAGGCAGAATAGGTAGGAATGTTTA
This sequence comes from Bolborhynchus lineola, assembly GCA_025448015.1. Lineage (NCBI taxonomy): Eukaryota > Metazoa > Chordata > Aves > Psittaciformes > Psittacidae > Bolborhynchus > Bolborhynchus lineola. The sequence goes on along the minus strand of JAOEHX010071030.1, from coordinate 8,024 downwards.
AACTTGTGGTTGCCTGAAACTTTTCACTTTAAAGCCCTATTTTCATCTGCTTACAGTGCTGTCAAAACTGAAGCACCATGAAATGAAGAGTGTATGCCATAGGCTGAAGTTCCTTGGATGCTTCAGCCAAAAGAGTTCCTGAGAACAAGGCCATGGTGGGGGGAAATATATTGTTTCCCCTATAGTGAATGATTCTGGAAGCCTCCTTCCTTCTGTTGGAAAGCTGCAGTGTGCCTTTGACTTTGAACAGGCCTTCACAGTTTAGCAGGGAGCACCCTGCTAAATATCCCTGGTGCAGATGTGGCTTTTGGCACTGATAAAAGCATTTTCTTAGGCTTGATTAAGTTAAAATTGCAGAGCGTGTGTGCACTCAGCAAAGCATAATAGCAGTAGATGTAATAGATGTGCAGTTAAAGTCTCTGCCCCACCCAGGCTATCTCCATACAGAGACTGCTCCAGCGTAGGCTCCTGAGAGGCTGAGCGCTGCCAGAGGTGTGCATTAGGTGAGCCTAATGTCTCATTCAGCTTTTTGCATTGAGGAGAAAAGCTTCTGATGACCTTTTAAGGGATGCTGGGCACAGCCTTCTGCTCCCTCATGGGACATCTCATGGCAGGAGTTGCTCGTTTTGGCTTTGTACCTCAGGGCACAGAAGATAAAGCATTTCCTTGCCTTCATCTGTGCTCCCGAGATGACCACAAATGTTGTAGATTGAGATGAGATCTTGGGAAGCTTGTCTCTGCAGCTGCAGCACTCTCTGGTATAGATCTCTCTGGTATAGATCCTCCCTCTGTAAAAGGCATGTGTAGGAAGCAGCACTGCAGTGTCCATTCTAGATATGGAATAAATGATGAAACTCTACCTTGATGTTGTCACAATGTACCAAAATAGAGCATTTTATCTCTGCAACTAAGAGCTGAGGCATGTTGCCTGCAATGGAAGAGGAAAGAATGAAGGTGAATTCTCTCTCCCCAGCTCTAGTATTTCAGGCATGGATTTAAAGAGCAGCCGGAGGAAATTTGGCCTGGAGCTCCTACCAGATTTATCCATTTTACTGATTTAGGAGCCTCTGATTAAATAAAATGAAGAAGGGAAACCCTCAGGTTTGCTGCTTCCAAAAGAATGCATGTCAGAGTCTATGTTCCATCAGAGACGAGTGCTCCAAGATGTCACCAGGAGCTTCATGGCTTTAGCCAGTGGGCAATGCTCTTTGCTGCTGTGTTTTTCCCTTCACCCTGACTCCACCCTGCTGACCTTTAAGTAATAGGCTGAGAACACTTCCAAAGTGGAGCGCTTTTCCAACTGCCTTACAATCCCTCTGTCTATCAGACCCAATAAGTATGAGCCTCAACCACCAGTCCCACCGGCATCTGCCAGGATAGATTTCCAAGTCTTTTTATGGCCTTCATAAAGTTGGGATCAGGGGGATTTTTTCCACAGGAGTTGAGTAGAAAGAAAGACTTTCTCCACCTCTTTTTCTCTTTTTTAACTTCATCTTTCGTTCTTGCATTTGGGAAACGAGCTCGTTCTGTGGATAAAAATAACCTCTTGATTTGTGTCCTTCTTCCTTGAAACAGAGCGAGACTTGTTGGTGGATCTAATAAAGTTTTTTCTCTCCCTTTCTTTCTCTCATGCACTGTTAAGGCTGTAATTTTATCCAGATGCCTTTGCTACTAATAGCTTTTCACTTTACGTTCTTGTATTTCACACACACATTTGCCAGCCCATCTTTGCTTGACATATCTCCCATCTTTTCACCTTCTAAAGACTGTGGGACTCTGTAGGACTCTTCCTCCAGTCTTTTCACTTTCATGGTTTATTATTTCCTCTTGATTATTCTAATATTTTCCCTTCTATTTTCCTTTCTATTAACATGTTTCTGAGGCTTCTCATCACCAGCACTCTGTGCTGTTAAAGAAGACCAAAGCATACTGTTGAAGGAAGGACAAGCCAGCCCAAATAGGTGATCAAGCCAAACCAAGGGAACTGGTGAGGAGGTTGTCTCCACCAACAGCTCCAGCTGAAGGAGGAGAGATCCATTCACAGTTAAAGCAGAGAAAAAAGTGGTAACAGATTAAAAGGATGAAAAGGATGGAGGTGCCAAACATGTTGTTGCCCAAGGGCCTCTGATGAGGGACATTATGTTACCCGCCAAGAGGAGGGGTTCTTAGGGATGTTGGCCACCAGCTCAGTGTCTTGTTCACAACCTGTTCCCAACTCTCTGGCACCAGGTCAATCCTTTCTCTTGGTGTTTACACAGCATTCCTTACCTCTGTGGGGTCCTAAGGCCATGACAGAACCTCTTTGCCATGCTTGTAGCACAAATAATCTGGAATCGAAGAGTAACTCCACTCTGGTCAAGCCCCTGCGCCTGCCAAGAAGGATGAAGAGCTGGTCAGCAGGCCTGGAGGATACTGGTACGGGATTTAGGAATGGCATGTTCATTTTCCCTTTCCACTTGCGTTGTCCCAGGAGAACACAGGTAGGGGGTACTGGATGATCTTAATGTCCCTTCCAACCCAGACTGTTCTGTGATTCTGTGAACACATTCCTCTGCACCTGGTTCATCATCTGCAAAATAAAGATGCCATCATTTTCTTCAGTTGCCTTATTTATGCCAAGGATAGAGTGGAACCTTTGCTGACATGGGCCTAGTGAGGAAGAAGCAGTGGCATTTATTGATGGTGCTGGCAGCTTCTCTATCAAAGTGTGCTGGAACTTAGTCTGAGAGTTAGAAGAAAAGTAGAGCAAGAGAGTGCTCAAGTCTTCCCAGCCCTGATTCCAACATGCTGCCTCTAATGCCTTCTCTGATGTTGCTCACAAGCACAAGTTGAGGATAAGTTTCAGTTACCTTAAGCCTTATTCTATTTGGGATATCATAGCGTACCCTGAACACCCATAGGGCTGATGGGTATGAGAAGGAAGCTAAGGAAAACCTCTGCCCTTCTGGAAACACAGTGGGAGGCCAGTGGGAAATGGCAGCAGATGCATTTGCTTGGGCAGCAAATTTCACCTTGAAAGATTGCTTCTCCAGAGGGCAAAGCAGGGTTTTCCCTCAGGACTTGCTTGATCAGAATTCCTGCAGGGGAGTCTGAAGAGGGGAAGACCAGCCCAGTAAAGTCCGTCGCAGGGCAATATGTCCTTTTCAGTAGCAGCCACCTTCTGACTGTATCAAGGCTATTCCTTGTTCACAGCTCTTTCACCTGTACATGATCAGAATCTGATTCTAAAGCTTTTAAGATTCAGAGTAAAGCTCAGTGAAACCAAACCCAACTGAAGTCACAGAAGCCCACTGCAATGTAACAATCACTTCTCTGTGCACACACCTCTTACAGCAAGCAACAGCAACCTGCCTTGAGCACTGCCAGGGATGGGGCAGCCACAGCTTCTCTGGGCACCCTGTGCCAGTGCCTCAGCACCCTCATAGAGAAGAGCTTCTGCCCAAGAGCTCATCTCAGTCTCCCCTCTGGCAGTTAAAGCCATTCCCCTGTCCTATCCCTACATCATTCTATGATTTTATGATCTTTATAACCCTTCAGGGTCAAGGGAGACCTTCCAGTTGCCCTGGCTTGTTGGCTTTGCTTTTGTTTTTTGAGGGGGTTTCAAGTCTTAATGAGTGACTTTGTCCCTTTAATTAAATCCCTTTCCTGTTTGGGTTTGCTGCCCTCCTGTGAGCTCAGGCTCCTACATCACGTATAAGCTTTGGTGTTTGATTTGGCCCAGGTCGTATTTATTTGAGCACCAATTACGGGGTAGCTCTGCACAGCCCTGAGTGAGCTGCATGGCAGAGAAAGGCACCACAGGGTGGTAATGTGGCCGTGCCTACAATACACTGGGCTGCTACTCCTCTTCTGGAGGTAGTGAGGAGCACGGAGAGAGGATGAACCAGGTAGGCTCAGGAGGAAGAGGGTGTGATGCCAACAGCATCCCCTCCAAATCCTAGCGTTGCAACTAGAGGACATAGAATCATAGAATGGTTTGGGTTGGAAGGGACCTTAAGATACCCAGTTCCAACCTCCTGCCATGGGCAGGGAAACCTTCCACTAGAGCAGGTTGCTCCAAGCCCCATCCAACCTGGCCTTGAATACAGCCAGGAATGGGGCAGCCACAGCTTTGGGCACCCTGTGTCAGCACCTCAGCACCCTCGCAGTGTGTGCTATTGTGTATGTTCTTCCTTATATCTAACTTGAATCTGCCGTGTTTCAATTTAAACCCATCACCCCTTGATCTATGGTTACAGTCCCAGATGAAGAGTCCCTGAAACACTACAGTGCATTTACCTGTCTCACTTCTCAGGTGGTTTGACCTCGCCTCTGTGTGCTATTTAATGTCAGCAGAGAAAGCAGGTTTGAGAGTGAGATGGAAGTGTGAGGGAATAAATATTGGGAAAGAAGAAGAACTTGGACTGCTCAGCCTGGAAAAGAGAAGCCGCATGGAGACCACAGAGCAGCTTCCAGTATCTGAAGGGGGCTACAAGGATGCTGGAGAGGAACCCAAACTATTCTGCAATTCTGTGATCCCTCTGCAACTGCCCTGGACAAGCAGGAGCTCCTATCAGCATAACTGATAGAAGCAGGAGCAGTGTGTGTCCAAACTCTGGTGCTGTGAATTAGGTGGATGATAAAAAGCCAGATAACCCCCCTCATCCCTCTTGCCTTGGGGAGAGAGCAGGAATAAGCTCCCCTGCTGAGGCTGAGGTCGAGAGGAGGCTGAGCATCGGGAGCAGAGGAAACACCAGCGGCAATGCTCCCTGTGCAAGGCTGAGGTGTTAACTACATGGCCTGCCATTTATGAAGGTAGGACAGCAGCTCCTAGCTTACACTGCAGCCTGCAAGGGAACAGCTATTCCCAGGCAGAGCGAGCCTTGGAGCTTCAATTCAGCAACATATTCTGTCTCTGCTAAATCAATGCATTCCTTAAAAGAGCTGGGCCATTCATGCAGCATATTTTAGGTTTACCACATGGCTTCTTGAAGCGATAGCCAGTGAGTAATCTGAAAAGGTTCCCACTTCAGTCATTTTCAATATTGCACTTTGGTCACTTTGACTTAAACGTGAGCCATCCCAACCTCATTCAATCTGCCCGTCAGCCCCTCTTTGCTAAGTAAATGTCAACAACAACAGCAAGCGCCTGGGATTCATTTTGCCATTGAATCACGCATGATTGGTGGCAGGTTTTCAATCCGAAAAGCACTGGCTTCCTTTCCCTCCCTCCTTACCCCCTCCCTCCCTGACTCACTCTTCCAATCCCTTGTGACCTTTTCTACCTTTCTGCCTTGTGAAACTGTCAAAGTGCCACCAAAACCCAAACAGGCTTCCAACACAAAGGGGGATCG
>JAOEHX010071029.1:0-12740 GCA_025448015.1 Bolborhynchus lineola | reverse complement strand
CTCACAGGGAAGAGCTTCTGCCTTAGATCCAACCTGAACTTGCCCTGTTTCAGTTTGAACCCATCACCCCTTGTCCTACCACTGTGGTCCCTGATGGAGAGTCCCTCTGAGCATCCTTGTAGCCCCCTTCTGACACTGGAAGCTGCTCTGACTGCTTTGTTCCAAGGGCAGTTGAAGCAGCAGGCACTCACAGCTGCAGAGGTTAGAAACTTGGAGTGGACAAGACAACTGCCATTGCAATTCAGCAATCAGAGCTCTCATCCCCACAAACCACAGCCACTGCAGTTCCCTCTGTGTGGTTCATGGAATCAAAACCACATTCCTCACCCCGCTATAGAAAACATTCCCAGAGCAGCACTGTTTGTCCAATGGGCTCAGTGAAGCTGCATTCAGTGCCTGGGTCCCTCTGTGGCTGCTCCGCAGCAGCACCAGAGCTGCACAGGAGCTCTGCAGCAAACCATGTGTCCCATCTCAGTGCAGCACCATTCACAAGGACACAGGACTGGGCTTCATGGATAGAAACATCACCTGCCTCCTTCCACCATCATCCTGAGCCAAAGCCTGTGCTATACCTCCAACAAACAACAGCAAAGGGATGCTGGAGCTGGAAAAACTCGGAGTTAATGGAGGTGCAAGTGCCAGTTTGAATATAGCCTGGTTAATCTGATATTCCCCCACTGCCAATTTGTGATACTGTACTTTGCCTTCAATTCTGATGAACTCTTATTTAACTGAAGTTTCAAGCATTCTCCCTCACTTCCATACGCTTGGGGTTTGCTGTGCACCAGTCAGTCCTCTTACATCCAGCACAGTGCCCATAAATTTCAGGTTAATTAACTCTCATCTGGTTTTGCACAAGCAGGAATACCGAGCTCTGCAGCCAGCTGCTCTTACTGGCTAAAGCGCTTTGTGCTCTCATTCATCTGGGGATGAAATCAGTGCATCCCTGATTTCAAACTCTATATTCCTCACGCGGGATGCCATGTTAGGAGGCCAAGGGTTATTGATTTCACAAACAGAAGGGAGAGTTAAATGAATAATGAAGAACAGCTGTTGGAAACAAATCTTTGTAGCCCTGGGACCCTCTTTCCCTACGTTACAATTACACTTTGATTGACCTCAACAACAACAAGCAAGCATGCCCAGCTGGATCATAAACCAAGTATACACTGCATCCAGATAGGGTGTAAAATTGCACGTCACTGTCAGTCTGACTTCAGCCCATCACATGTCAATCAGACTCACAAATAAGCTGACTAGAGCCAGGATGTGCGTTTTCCCAGGGTAAAACAGAGCTCTTTAAGTAGCAATGGGTGCACAGTTTAGAACACCCATGAGTACATAAAGACGGCTCTTCCTTCCATCCCAACAGACCTGTGGGGTTTGTTCACTGTGTGAGTGTAGAAGGGCTTTAAGGAGAGGCAGATTTCCAGGTTGCCTAAACCAGTTATAGCCCCATAGCTGAAAACGCGGCACAACATTCGGTTTGGGCTGATGGAGCATCTGCCATGGTTTCTCTACGAAGAAATGTGCTGCACTGGGGTCCGGTGCTTTGGGGGCTCTGTGGGTGGGAGGCCCCTGCAGTTCACTGAGGGTTCAGTGCCCCCCTGGTGTGAACGTAGTGCACACAGTGCACCACCCAGAGTGGGATCTATCTCAATAAATAGGAATAAAAATGCAGGGACGAGCTGTTTTTACAAGCAAACCCAAGGAAAACCGGCTCGTGCTGTTTGGTGGACGGATTACTCCCAGTTCTACATCCTGTCTTATCAGATAGGAACTTTGAGCTACGGCCAAACAATATTAGGGATGAGCCACCAGCAAATAAAATACTGCAGCCTTGGGATTTGTATATACTCCTAGCTTTCTAAGGCCGTATCCTTCCTCCCCTGACAGTTCCAGGTGAAACAGAAAAGCAATAGCTCTTTCTTTCATCAAATCACTAGACTTCTCCAAGGCTCCCCATTTAAAACAGCCAGGCCTTATTATTTATTTCTATTGTTAAGCACAAGAAATTCATTTGCCACCATTTCCTCCTGTTCATGGAATGCACTACTCCAAACCCCAAATAGTTTCACCAGCACTTTCCTGAAGGGCACAGCACAGCCAATCAAAATCACTGAGATGCCCAAATATCCAAAGTTTGGTCTTCCAGGTTCAACTGCCTTGATGCGCACTGCGAGACCACACCATGGCACCTCAGTCTGCCCTGCACAACAGCCAGCACTGCCTGTGTGCTCTGAGGGCAGAACTCTAACTGAACAGTCCATCCTACCTCCCTCCAGCAGAAATCAAGGTCAAGCACATCCCACCCTTTCGCAGCTTCCCCTCTTCTGCACCTCATTGAAGGAGCTGTGAATAAAAGACTTCATTATAGACTTCAGCATGGGGTTTGCCTCCCTTTATACTACTGTTTGTCTTTGTTCTCCACAGCTAACATTTCTACCCTACACTGGCATGCCAAGTCCTGTTATCACAGCTTCCTGATCTCATCCATCTTTACACAGAACTTCCTTATAGATTCGTATCTGATGGCAAAAGCTTTGCTTAGGGAGCTAAAACCTAGTACCAAGGAACGAGTTGTGTATTGGCACTGATTTCAGGGGAATCAGAAATGCAGTTAACATGCAGCTGGCAATGCCTTGGTTCCAGCCACACGCTGTAGCTGTGCTATCATTTCAAAAGCAGCAGTGTTCTCTCTAGCATAAAGAGAAAGGAAAAGCCACCCCATTCACCAGCTGCTAAAATCACACCCACCACGAGCAGAAAGCAAACCTCCCACCATCCCCTACCAGCTCAGCAGGCAGAGAGCTGAGCTTCCAGCACACACTGGCTTTTGACAGAGCCCAGCCCAGGTGGATGGATTTCGGACTGTATTCCAAAGCTGAGGTTAAGTGTCTGTGGCTGATCCCAGTTCCAAGTGCTGTAGGAAGGGAAGCAGCCTCCTGGGTAACCATTTGGGGCTTATAGGTTCAAACCAACACCTTGAATTCTGCCCAGGAACTTATTAACAACCAGCAGAGCTGATCTTAAAGTGTTCTTGGCACGAAGCTCCGCATTGTGCACCAGCTCCAGTTTCCAAGGGTCTCAGCACGCAGTCCCACATGGAGAGCATGGCCAGAACGTAACACAGCACCAAGGTGTCAAAGGCATGGATAACTGCCACAAGGCCTCTCAGTTGGGCAGAAATGGCAACACAAGGGAGGAAAATCATGGATATTTTGTCTAAGGCTTTCCTCAGCACGTTTTTATGCCCTGGACACCATTAATGGTGGGGCCCTTACAAAGGCTCGGTTGTGGATCTGCACTGAGCATTGAGAGTTTCCTGACCTCGCCCTGGTGAAAGGAAGTCACCTGGGTGTAAAAGCAGCGTGGAGGGGTCCCACCAGCCCCAACGCTCCTCAGGTGGGAAGATGAGCTAGGATCTACGGAGGAATTTCAGTGGATAAAACGTCCTGAGCTCCATTGAAGGCTTATGGAGGTCCGTTCACTTTTCTCTGATCTCAGTTCAGGACTGGGCTGTACAGAGGTTGGAAACCCTATTTAAAAACATATACAGCTGAGCTGAATTTCTCCACATTTCTTCTTTTGATACTTTATTTCTGACTGCAGTTATACAAGCAATTCAAATTACTTTAGGACCAGAGAAGAATGCAACCTAAGGCCTCATCCTGCTCTAACGGATTTGCTAGACCAAAAGCAGGAATAAATACTGGAGATTCCTCCATAGGTAAAAGCAATTTGAGTCTCGGATAGTCCAAATATCCAGCACAAAGTTGGCGACACAAGCTCTGGCACACGCAGACTGTGTAACTGATTTATGAGCAGCAGGGATGCGATCTGTTCAAGAGCAAACTAGTCAATGAACTGAAGTTATGAGATAGCAAAGGATGATTTCAGCTTATCCTCCAGTCTGGAAAACCATAAAATTTCCTCTGTGACTGAACTGATCGATGTAATTAGGAGGCTACGTGCTGAGTTACCAAGAATGCATCAGGTAGTTGCAGTTCGGTATCTTCTTCGTAAGGGATGAGCCAACAACGAAAGGCCGAAGTCACAAAGCTGCCTACAAAAACAGGCATCAAAAGGGCACTTCAAATAAAAGCTTCCTAAGAGAAAGGGGTCAGAGGAAACAGACTGACAGAAGGAGTGAGTGAAAGATCCTGAGTGGGAAAGTTTCCTCCTCCACAGTATCACAACCAGAGTCATGAAGGACAATTGGAGCAGTTTGGTACAAAACTAAAGGACTTGCTTCCAAAACAAAAGGATTTTAAAAGCAAAAATGTGTCTTTGCTTTCAAATCCATTTACTCTCTACCACTTGGCTAGAAGAGAACTTCAGGTCACTCTGCTCCTCTGGAAAGGAAGCAAAACGGAGGGCCAGAGTTTCCTACAGAAATGGTTGCGTTTAGAGCTGAATACACAACAAGGAGATGATCTGGAAGTCAGAAAATAGATCAGAGGGTTCTCCCTTGCCTTTTCCCATTGGAACCCACCTTCAAGCCCTCATTTTCTCCAAATTTTCTATTCAAAGAGCAACTCCAGACTACAGAGAACTGTGAAACCACTGTGTGCAATGCAACCCTGAAGGATGCCGGTGATTGCTACTCAACGACTCAAGAGAAAGCCCATGTGTTCACTCAGAACTGGTGGTTTCAAACTGTATCCACCACATCCACAAGTTCCCAGAGTCTCAACTGAAGTCTCTGATGGAACAGAGACCTTCCCACAAAACAGTATGATTCCAAGGTATTTTAGCAGTGGTGTCATGCTTCATATGGTATAAACATCGCTGCCAACCTGCAGGCAGAAGATCCTTAAAGAGAGGAATGCTTTTACTAAAGGTGAAGGTTTTACTAAAGTGAGCTCCAACTACAATGAAGACTATGGCTAAATCACTGAAGAACCTAACAGAGCTCACAATCACCCACTTCCAACTGCACAGAGATGACTGTTCTTTTAGGCCTTCACTCCAGTAAGAGACAAACCATTCTGGATGTTATCTGAAGGCCCTGAGCACATAGAAAGGCAAAGTCTTTCTCCTGTTGCTGTTCATCACCTAAGCAGAATAGCTACAGATATTAGGAAAGAAGAGATGCCTCTATACACCACAACCAAACCATCCAAAACACCCATTGGATTTACACTAAATACACCGATGAATCTGAAAGTCCTTACCATAAGATTTACCCCATTCCCATCCCGACAGGCAAGTGCTTGTTCCTAAGTCAATGTTTACCTTGGTTTATTTAACTATGTAAAATCCTCTGCCTTCATCAACAACTGCTGAGACAATCCAAACAGAAAACCTGTATGTCCTAACGTGTACACTGTACCAGCTCTACCAGCACATACTCTGCCTTCATTGTAGGAGGAAAGCGTACAACTGTTTGGATTGGAATTGGCAGGACTGTAATTAAACTGTAAAAGTACTCAGGAGATTCAGCAGCCTCACAACACTGGAATCCAGAAACACTGATCCACACAAACAGAAAGCTTCCATTCAGCAAAGAATTCCCTGCATCAAACCCTGTTGAGATGCACTTTACAGATACAGCCGCAATAAAGATGCACACGAGATTCATGCTGTAATTACAACACCACTGCACAAGGACCTTGCTTTTAACTGTGACTGAAAGAAGCCCAAAGCAGCGAGGTGTAAGAGATACTTACCATGAAGTTGGCATCTTGCCTCCACTGACAGCAGTGAACGCTTTTACATTAGGTCACCAGTTTAGTTGGGCACCAAACCAAAATGGGTTCATCTTCTATGGAGACACTAAACAACTGCTCTTCAAAGCATCCAAAGACAACACACAGAGTTTGAGGAGGGGGTTTCAGGATTCAAGGACTTCCATAAAAAAAGGACTGATTTATTTCAGTCACTAGAAAAAAAAACTAAGTGCAGGAAATGCTACATCATAGCACGGAAAGCTCCTCAAAGTGTTCGCTGAAGAAAGAATCCCAAACTCCTCCACATGAAAAGAAAACAGAGGTCAGATATGAATCTAAAGAACAGCAAGTTAATAAAGCATCCTCCTCCAAGCTTCCAGGAGAAGGGAAAACAGAAGGGGGTGTTAAATCTTTGCATAAATCTCCAGTAAAGACAGCCAGAAACGATGCTGCCTTTGGCCACATGAAAGGGAATAGAAGGATTTCCCTTTTTAACTTGCTCTTTACTGTGTGCTCCGTAAACTGCGGCCGCATGTGGTATTTATTAGGGTGAAATCCTGTTCTTGCTCCAGCCTCTCGCTTGCATTTGGTGCTTTCTGTTTATTTTACAAAGAAAAAGGATTCCTGCAGCTCTGTGAAGGAAACGGCCTGGCTGTGCACATGGCACAGAGTCATGGTGACAACCACAGAGCCTGCAGAAAACAGGGCACACACACGGTGGAGAGCCAACAGCAGAGTCTAGGGTTCGTTATCCCATCTCTCCACCTCATCCTAAAGCCATCTTCTTACAGCTAGGATGGGAACTGAAGTCTACAAGGTTTTCCCCGTGCCTGTGTAACTTAAGGACTCACACTCCTTACTGTAAAGCCCCCCAAAACCATCCCATTAGGAACCAGTAGGAATTATTTCAGCCCTTCTACAACTGACCAAGCCCTTTCCAAACCAACCAAACAGACAAAGCCAATTGACAGAGTGACACAAATTCACCTCCCCACCGAGGCCATGAATCACCACCTACAGAAACCCCAAAGGAGGCACCGATATGACTGCAGACAAACACATCCCTCACATTTTCTTGCTCCACTTGGAAACTGACCCACGTTTGGTTTGAATTAAAGATTCATCGCACTGAAACAAATAACTAAATGGAAAGATACGAGGCCCTTTGAAGAGCATTAAATCAGATTTGGGTGATAATCAGCAGCAGACAGTTGAACCCCACTGTTTATTTGCACAGAACCTGATGTTACCGAAACGCAGCTTGAATTCAGTCCCACTGTGAACCCGGTCACTGAGGCTTCAGGAATTCATTTAACAGTTTAATAGCTGAGGTAGAAACAACCATGCTTTTAACAGAATGAGACAGATGTATAAGTGCTCAGAGCTGGCATTCCGGCTACTGTGCCCTACTGTAGAGCCACGGCCCTTCCCAGGCTTTATAAGCAGGAATTCTCTCCCCCCAAACACTTCTCTCTTGGGAAAGCGATGCACAGGGATGCCATAATTGGGAAGGAGAACAGCTGCTCACAGTGGAGTTCTAATGAAGTATTGCCCCCTCCAATGTCTGCCCAGCCTCGGCCCTGCCTGTTTAACTTGGTTTGCCAGGGAGCATAAATACACGTGTCATCGGCTGCAGGCTTGGCAAGGCCAGCAGCTCTGCCTCGAGATGCGTTTGGCTGCAGCAGAGGAGGAAGCACAGCTCTGCAGCCCAAGTGAAGATGAGACAAATGGCTCTGCAGCACAGAGCAGGGGAGAGCGGCAGCTCCCAGGAGGTGGATTTGGCCAGAGCACTGCAGGGAAGCTTCGGTGTATTTTTCACTTCACCACATGTTTTACACGTTTATCTGGGGGTTTCTTTCAGCCACCCTGAGCCACCAGCAAACAGAAGAAGGCCTAATAGAGATGGAAAAACTATTGGAGATGATAGCGTCTTTGTGCTGAAGGCAACCAACAATCGGGATAATGAATTATATAGGGCAAACAATGCAGTTGCAAGCTTTGAGACACAGATCTTCCTGGAGTAGGAGAATGGCCCCGGTATGAGCTACAAAAGCCATCACTCCAAAAGGAGGAGACAGTGTTCACAGAGTCACAGAGTGGTTTGGACTGGAAAGGACCTCAAAGCTCCTCCAGCTCCAACCTCTGCCACAGGCAGGACACCTTCCACTGGAGCAGGGTGCTCCAAGCCCCTGTGTCCAACCTGGACTTGAGCACTGCCAGGGATGGGGCAGCCACAGCTTCTCTGGGCACCCTGTGCCAGCGCCTCAGCACCCTCACAGGGAAGAGCTTCTGCCTTAGATCCAACCTGAACTTGCCCAGGTTCAGTTTGAACCCATCACCCTTTGTCCTATCACTGCAGCCCCTGATGGAGAGTCCCAGCTCTATAGAGAAGCCACCAGAGCTTCCTCTGCAGCTCTCCTTTGGTTTTTGCCCTGATCCTGCTGTTGTTGGAGAAATTGAGGTGCTCCTTCACCTTCTCACCCGGGGCAAAGCTTTCGGGGCACTGCTGTCCCATGCTGCTCAATGTGACCTACCTCCTATGTAGGGTACCTGGGAGCATTGCCCAACCTGGGTCCCGTGCCAATCAGAAAACAGCAAAGCCAACGTTTCCCAGGTCTCTGGCAGTAAGTTTTGCCTCAGCTGGGACAGATAACTCAGATGATTGGGCACAGCTCCAGAGATCAGGCATCTCTGGCCTCATTTGTGGATCTTCAGGAGAAACGCATTTTTCTCCAAGCAGTTTGGAGTGTGTTCCCATACATTTACCCCTCCACCCAGAGAAAAGGCATTGCTATTGAGTTTCCCTATTACTGACACAGAATGAGTTCTGTTAAAGCTAAGATTCTATTAGTCATAACTACAGTCACCTGAAGTTTAAGCCTCTAGAGAGGAACTGGGGCTTGGTCATCACACTGATTTACCACACTAACAACATAGGCATAAATCAATTGAGTCTTCAGTAACAAACCCGATTCTTTCGGCCATCACAGAAGGGAGCGAAGTTTGACCCCAGGAAACCTCTTTCAATGTGGTTTACGTTAACAGTATTTAGTTTGTCACAAGCAAACACATGTAAGGGAGCAGAGACCAAACCTCACTTGAAGCAGAGCTCACATATCCAAGCTGCTAGAAACTTCAGTCGTGGCCATGAGCTGGAGGAGTTACTATCATAGGTAATAGCAACCAGAATCAAGAAGGAATTACAGCCCTAATTGGCAAGACAATGCTAGAAGCCTCCATGTATTGTGGCATTGTATATTAAGGAACTGGCAGAAGTAATGCAAGTAAAGGGGAAAATCAAAAGAGAGAAAGCATCACCTAAACCTACCCACCATCTGCCCCTGCCCCAAAAATAAAGGCTTTGGGGCACTATGGAGCACCATCCTTTGCCCATTTAAAAGAGGTTCATGGATATTGTCCCTGATTTCCCTTGTTTGCCAAATCTGCACCTTCCTCACCCCCTGCTTCCTCCACACCTCACACTGCGGCTCACGGCGCTCACGGGACACAGCAACAGCAGCTCATGGAATTACCCTTTTGTGTAAACCCACAGGCCACATCCTGCCAAGAACAACACAGGCACAGTGCATCGCTCGAACACGACACCACTGCTCCTCAAGACCCCTTTCCAGCCTTCTCTCCAAGCAGTTCACTATCAGCCACCAGTTCTACTCCTGCATCCACTCACTGTCAGTGACCTCATGATACCATTGTCCACTCATTGTAAATGACCTTATAATATCCTATTCCAATAGCACTTTATCTTGACACAATCAAGTTAGCCCTGTGCAACCCAGACACCACCTTAGCACCGCTGCAAACACACCAATGCCTTGAAAAACAACTCACATGAGCTGCCACAAGACGACCTTAAGAACAGAAGCAGGGTTCTGCCATGTGTAGATGAGCAATAAGAGCAATCTCCTTCTTTCCCAGCAGAAATCGACTGAATTGAACATGAAAACTACCCAATACTTCAGCCTGTGACACATTTCATGCAGGCAAAAAGCAGAATCAATCGGACGAGGGGGTTTAAGACAGGGGAAGGAAATCGCACATTACACGGGGTTTGATTTTAGCTGCAAGGACTGAAAACACAAGATGCAGACACACAAGCTCGGGGCTGATTGTGCAAAGTTAAGTCCTTCCAAACCCCACCGCAGCCAACCCAGAGCCTGCAGCTCAGTGTAAGTTACACCCTTAACTCCAGGCACCAGCCTTTATTTGTCCTACTTGTGTTGTATCCCTAAAGAACACCGATGTTACAGTGAAGTTGGTCCCTGGGGGTGAATACCCCGCAGCACACAGCGTTAGAGAGCCGGGGGTTTCCCCCAGCCCAGCCACCCGCGGCATACTTCGCTATGGGATGAAGCTCCTCCCATGGCAAAGCCGCTGGGATCACGGAGGAGCCCCGTGTGAAGCCCTGAGGAGCCCGAACGCTGAAGCCCCCGTTACCCCTTCCCAAGCAGCAGGAAAGCTTCGGTGGCTCTTCTGCAGCCTCCTCCCATGCGGGCGGACGCGCGGCGGGAGCGGGAGCCGGAGCCTGGCGCAGCCCGGGCACGAAGCGACCGTGAGACTCTTCCTCCACCTCGTGGAGAGCCACGAAACTGATGCTCAAAGCGCAGCCCCCGGAGCTGATGGAACACGGGCGTTCCGAACGCAGGGAGGTGCCCCGTGCCCAGCCCAGAGGGCAACAGAAGGGCTGGAAATCGCCTCCTCATCTCAGTGCTCAAAAGCCCTCCGTTCCTTTCATTGGTGCAGAGCACCGCCGAATCTACTGGAGATTCAGAGAAGCCGCTTAAGAAGGATTTGTCAGACCTTAAAGTAGCTTGAAAGGTACAGCTTTTACAGGCTATTTTCTCATTAACAAGCGCCCGCATGCAAGGCGTTGGGTTTGGGTTTCTATCTCGCTGCACTCCAGGTACCAGCAAAGGCCATTGCTGTCACATATGGCAGTAAGTGCTATTTGTTCCTGTTCAGTTGTATGCTTAACAAAAGAGGGTTTGACCACTCTATCAAGCTCCTTTGACCTCTCTATCCTATCCTTGCTTCTTTAGCTCTCCTGCAGTTCAGGCTCACATGGAGCTCTCTGATGCAGGATCTGTGTCAGCCCCTGTTTTGTCAGTTTCCCTTTCACTTGATACCCTTGTAAATGCATAGAAACATTTTCCAATCATCCCTCTCTCAACTCTCTTTGCTATGGGTTTTTTTCAGCAAAACAGAAATTAACACTTCATTACAGTTAATTCACTCAGAAGCTCAAGATTGCCAGCTTTTCTTGGCTTATTCCTGCTTCCATAGCCCCAGACTTTGTCCTCTGACTACCCACTACCCATCTTAAACTGATGTTTGGATTGAAGTGTCCATATTGACACGCAGCCTGACACTAAGCATGGTGCCACACAGCTGAACTAACCAAACGTATTAACTGGGTGTTAATTGCTCAGCAAGCAGCAGTGAAATTAGGTTTTAAAATCAACACTCCATTAAGGCAGCTGGGAGAAATTCACACTTGGCAGCTGTTGTGCCTGTGTGCTCACAGCATCCACACAAGCGGGTTCTTTCCAAAGGGAAGCCAAAATGAAGGGAAAAGAAGTGCCCAGAGAAGCTGTGGCTGCCCCATCCCTGGCAGTGTTCAAGTCCGGGTTGGACACAGTGGCTTGGAACACGCTGCTCCAGTGTGAGGTGTCCCTAACCCCACTCACCTGTCTGAGGGTGCAGGAGGGCAGACCCTGCATCCCATTCCAGTGCCAGAAGGCCCCTCAGGAGGTCATCCAGTCCAACCCCTGCCAAGGCAGGGCCACCCGGAGCAGGGCACACAGGAACGTGTCCAGGTGGGTTTGGGATGGCTCCAAAGGGAGACTCCACAGCCCCCCCAGGGCATCCTGTGCCAGTGCTCTGCCACCCTCACGTGAGGAAGTTCTTCCTTGTGTTGAGCTGACTCTTGCTGCGGTTCAGGTTATGGCCATTGCTCCTTGTCCTGTTGCTGGGCACCACTGAGAAGAGCCTGGCCCCATCCTCCTGGCACCACCTTTGAGATACTGACCTGCACTGATGAGATCCCCTCTCAGGCTGCACTTCTCTGCTCTAACCAGGCTCAGTGCAGTCTGCATCCCCAAGCAAGGCAGGCTCCAACAAGGGTTGCAAGGACCCTGACCCTGGAAGCTCAGTACTCTCCTGCATGCAGAAGGGGGAACAGGAGTGTGCAGTCTGGAACACAGTGTTTTGCAGGAGTCTGCACATGGAGCTGCACAGAACTGTTCCCATTACCGGGGCTGGGTAAGGATTTCACCACCACCTCTACAGGCAGCAGCTCACTGACTGGGTTTCCCCTGATGCCTGCTGTGGCTGGTAAGGGCCCCACCAGCTGAACGGCAGATTGCTCTCTGGCTGGATCCGTTACTGCTCAAAGGCACTAAATAAGTAATACATTTTGGTCACAGAGACTGAATGCACAAAAAGCAGAGGCTCAAATGTTCGGACATTTCCAGGTTTGCCATCTGTGCTTAGAGAGCAGTTGCCAGCATTGCTTTCACCACAAGCTGAAGGAAGAGATCCAGACTGTTCTCAAGGGGAAGCTGACAGCTACTGCAGGAGTGGATAATAGACTAGATAACAGAGGCTGTGGATGAGGTTGGACATCAAACACTTTCAACACTGAAAATAGGCAAGGCCTGTTAAAACAAAGAGCACTCGCTCCATCCACAAACGCTTTGGGAATGCCTGCCTGGAGTTACGGACGAGCTGCAGCATACAGCAGGCTCCCCAGCAGAGGACCAGAGGTGTTTGGTGAATACTCAAGAGACAGCTCTGCTAAAGGTGACACTTCACTGCCAGTTGCTATTCTGGTTTCAGAGAGTACTGAGAGTACCCAGGGGATCTGGAGGTCACTGCTTTCAAGGAGGCCACGAGGATGCTCAGGGGCTGCAGCACCTCCTGTATGGAGACAGCTGAGAACATTGGGGCTGCTCAGCCTGGAGAAGAGAAGCTCTGTGGAGACCTCAGAGCAGCTTCCAGGGTCTGAAGGGGGCTACAAGGATGCTGGAGAGGGACTCTTCATCAGGGACT
>JAOEHX010071026.1:0-30555 GCA_025448015.1 Bolborhynchus lineola | reverse complement strand
TCTCTTGAGTGACATGGTTCAGTGGGAAGTGTCCCTGCCCATGGCAGGGGGGTTAGAACTAGATGATCTTAAGGTCCCTTCCAACCCTAACTATTTTATGATTCTATGATTCTATTCCTCCAATCTTATTCTAAAGATAAATTGTTTACCACTTCACACCATAAAGTAGTTTTTCCAACAAGAAGCCATGTTAACAATAATTACTTGAGGATACTTTTTTCCATGGGCTCTCAATAAACCACTGATAGTTCCATGAAAAATGAAGAACCTCTACCCCACATCATTAAATTCCAAACTAGACCCTTTTTTCTTCATTGATGTAGACCATGAACTCCTTGCTAATGAAATATTGAGGCAGCACACCTGTATTTTTTTTATATATTTCAAAGTGAATTACAGTGCCTCTATTTCCACATTCTTGTGACAATCCTAATACTAATTAAGACTACACCTTAGTAGCCAGAAACTAAATCAAAAGCTACTAGTAAACAGGTCAATGAACCTGTATATCTTCTCTGTAGACTCTGTGTGACCATAATAAAGCAGTTAGTAGCAAATAATTCTTGGAGCATCACAATTGCTACATATCATGAGATTACATTCCGTTATATATGAGACTGACTCATATTAATGAACTACACCTGTTAATAACTTTCATTTCTGCCAAGCCTTTGCTATGATGTAGTAATCGATTAAAAATGTTAGCATGTGCATGTACACAAATTTCTGGGTTTCTCTGCTGTTGCATTTGAACATCTGTCAAGTATGCATTATGCTATTGACTGGCCATAGATTTCCAATAAATCATTTCATTGAATCTTTTCCATGCTTGACATAATCATTATTCTCACTATCAAAAAGAAGAATTAATTTATCATACATTGATATGAAATCTCTTGACCATAATATGCAGTTGGAAAAGACTCCAAAATACTATGCATACCCTTTGGACAGGCCTTTCCTATTTAAACCATCACCATTGACAAGACATCAACAAAGATTATCTCAAAGGTACTTGTAATGCTGGGAAAAAAAGATAAACAGCAAACAAATGAAAAACCTAGTCCAGTCTGTGAGTCTGAGCTCCTTACAAAATTGTGCTTATTCTACTTGCGCTTGTCTGGAAGAATCGCACCCCTAAAAGACCATCAGAACACCTAAACTCTAAAAAAAAAGCCCAACTTACAATAGTTATGTTTATCATTATATGCTGCCACTGTGTCAAATTTAATTTTCTTAAAATGACTTTTCATTATCACTTTTCCTTACTTTTAAAATAGTTTGGTGACCTCCGTTAAGTGATTAGTGTTTTCTTTACCATTATATGTTTCTGCTGCAACAGAAAATCAGAAAAATCAATTTAGTGCAAAATTTCACTAGCATTTCAGCCTTTTAAAATATTCAAGAAATCATTTAATCCACACATTTAGCATGAACTCACCCTTCTATATGGCAGAACTCTTAATTATATGGTAAGCCTACTGCATTGCTTCTGAAAAGCAGAGCAGTTTAAGCTAAACAATGAATTCAAAAGTGTAAGTAGTCCATGTTCATATATTACAAATCCCACATTACAAATGTACTTGATCCTTAAATGCTTTTAATGAAGTGATTTTCAATTATGCTGCGTTGTTACATTTAGGATGCAACTGCAGTATCTGAACTTACTTTGATTCTAATACTAAAACACGTTTCGAATTCTAGACTGGAATTGAAAACCTACTACACCGAATGCAAAAACAGAAAGCAAGAGGATGTATTTCTATTTAAACAATGGGGAAAACATATTTTTTTAACTGTAATATTCATGTGGTATATTGCACAGGTGACTAGAGAGCTATTTCATCACTTTAACTGTGAAACTTGAGAAATTACCAAGTTGCAAACAAACAAACATCGTCAGGAAAAATCCCAATGTTTAGAAATATTTGAATGAAAAAAATTAGCTTTCAGAGCAACAAAATCTTGACATCTTAAAAGCATCAAAATTATATTTGTCCACAAGAGGCAGCTAATTAACGATAACGGTAATGCCATTCAAAACTCTTTGGAAGACCAGATTGCTGCTCAGAAATTTCAAAAATTGTTTTAATTAAATTGTTTTTATTAAGTTGTAATGCAGTCTCAGTAGGGTATTCACAAGAAATAGCCTCATCCTGCTCCCCTCTCCAGCTGGGCAGGATGGCAGTCAATACGTACAAGGTGGATGTCTCCAGCAGCTGGACTCAGATACTCCATCTGCCTGGTTGCTGACACCTGGACATACCTATGTCAGCCTACTGCAGTTGCTGCTACAGAACCTTTCAGTCTCTCTCTCACTCTCACACAAAGACAGACACAGAAACTTGATTTTGTTCCCAGTTCAGAGATTCTTAACAGAAAACATACCAAAAGTTACTGAAAAAAATGTATCAACAGCTCTTAGTAGAGGAACGACCATAAAAGAGCGTTTCTCCCTTAGGGACAAATGCACTAATTATCGCACTAATTTTCACACTAAAACAGATTTCCTCATAGTATACTTAATGAAGTCCCTCATGCAATAGAGGAAAAGATATAACAATATAGCATTAACATCAGTCTTATAGTCCTTTGGTGGTGTCTTGAGACACAGAAGCTACAGGCTGCATTTTCTTAAAAGAAAGGTAGAAACCTAGCTTTTCATTTTACACACTTGTGACAGACTTGAATGGACAGAGATCACACCTTGTGAGCCTGAACACTTTCTCTTCTTGTGTATTACATTGACTCTAATTCATTAGGCATTTGTTGTTAATTTTATGTATGTTGTTAACTTCAATATTTATATTTTTGTGTATGTATAATACATATATTTCTTGTATTGGTGTGTTTTCATGTTTATATATATGCTTGTTTGTATGTGTATATGTGTACACACACATACATATACAGACACGTATGTACAATTCACCCAGCAAAAATTTTTGCATATTAGATTTTTATTTTCTAATTGCCATTGGTCTTGCACATTATTTTGTTAAATTTAAATTTAAGACAAAATATGAGTGCAATTAAAAAGCAGTCATGAAAGTAAAATTTTATCAAGTACTGTTAATACCACTAACACTGTGGGAGGAATTCAATAAGGTCAATGATCATCTGTGAAATTTCAAGTGATTCAGGGTTAAGTTCACTGATTTCACATGCATGTCGCACAATAATTACAACCATAGCTGTCAAATTAGAGCATGGCTTTGTGACCTTCTCTAGACTGGATAGCTGCAATTAGTTATTCTGAATGATGGTTTGAAAGGAAAGAAAAAACTTCAAGGATGCGCAATTCATTGTGACCCTGCTGCACTGTGAACTGCATCATCTGCCTATTGAATTCCTGGTACAGTTCAAGATGCCATTATGGATCTCAAGGATTGTATGATTAGGACATCAGTTTTCAAAAGATACCAGTAATCCACCATATATCAGTTTATCCAAGTTCAGCTAATGAACTTACAGTAGTATTGCCTAGATTGGATTTTATGTCAGGCTATTCTCAGCCAGAGGCTTTTGGTCACCTAGTAGTGAAAAATAAATCATATGAATTCATATTATATATTTTCATATGATACACTTAGGAAGGATATAAATATGTAAGCAACTAACTGCATTCATTTTCTTACATTTGAAACTAAAATGGATTAAAAGGTTAACGATAGTACAGCACATCATGACTTTTTATGACCCTTCTTACTAGCTTACCAAACCAATATTTCTGTTAAGCTCAAATATTAACTAGATATATTTTGCACATTCAGCATCCTTGCTCTCAGAAGGATGCTGTCATTATTAACTGCCTATTAGTAATGGGAAAACCATGTCATAAATATATGAAGTAGTATTTGCAAAAAAACACTAGCTGGCCAATAAAAGCTGAAGCAATTCCAGAATGAACCAGTTAATGTTTGAGTTCAGCACAATGGTTTTTTTCCTGTAAATGACCTAATTTAGGTAATCAAATGTAATAAATTACAATACCTCCATCCAACTAGTAAACAAAATTATCAAAACATAATAATTATAGTATTAAACTTTTGTATGTATCAAATTATGTTTGGAACAACGCATTTGTCTTGTCTTGCAAAGCCTTGTAACAGCTAAAATATTGACTCCATGTTTCAGCATGAGATGAGGTGAGAAGCAATAGGATTTGTTTTTTTGACGGAAGGATGAACAAACTGTATGTTTTAAAGTTCTTTGAGGGCATTTTGCTGAAATAAACAGGATTTGTCTGAACTGTCATTTTGTGTATTCTTGAAAGCCCATGTGTTCAGGCATACTGGCAGATCATTCTGAGTTACAGACAAACTAGCTTCAAAGCTTACAAGCAAACTTTTAACAGCTTAAGTACATTAAGCCAATGAGCTAATTTAAAGGGCGATAATACAAACAATGTATGGAAAGCAAAATTTAAAAAGCTAGAGCATTTAAATCACATTAAAAGACTCATGGTTGTTTCTTTACTTTGTCCTAGGTAAAAATAGCCTGATAGACTGACTGTTCATACTTCTTTACAGGCTGATGGTTATTCTTCACCCAGGGATCCTCTCCAAGAAGAAAAGGGACAAAGGGAGAGGCTACAGTTTTTAGCAAAGGGAAGGAAAGGGCTCCCATCTTCTCAGAGCCCATATTAATCCACCTAGTAAGGTTTTCCTTTCCAATCCCATATGCACTTTTCACTGACAGCCCATCCTCATTAGCACAGGTGTAATTTACATGTAGATTCCTGGAATAATTTTAAAAAGGCAGACTCAGAATAGATTTTTGCATAACTATTACTAACACACAAACAAAATTGCCATGTGTCACCATTGCAAACCCAGCAAGATAATTTGTGGGGTACGTAAACTTTTGTACTGTAAAGTACATTCTACATTTAAAATTACTTCACTTTGTATCTTTGGAAAAAGATTTGACTTAATTTTAAAAGGATTTTAGATGTATTTAATCTATTTAAAGGGTCTGGCATTAAAAAAAATATATACATAACGTTTCTATTCTCAGTTCAAAGAAGTGTGCATTCAAACACTGATGGCTTTCATAATAAAAAAAAGAAAATAATACTTGCAAATATTAGCCATTGTTTTTAGGAAAAAATAAAAAAAAATAAAAAAAAAACACCAAAAAAAAAAACCACCAAAAAAACCAACCAACCAACCAAAAACCACACATACACACAAAAGAAAGGGGAAAAAAAAAAAAAAAAAGAGAGAAAAAAAAAACAGTTAAAAAGAAAAAAAAAAACAAAACCCCTGACCAAAAAGAAATCCTTGTCTTTTCCAAGTAAAGAAACCAACCCAAAACCTGCCTACTATGAAAAGGTGCTTATGTCCTAAGAGTGTTTTTAATACAAACAAACATTAATCAAGGCATAATACTTATGCTTACATACTAATGCAACATAAGAGCACACTTATGTTACATTTTAAGATTAGCTTTGCACCTTAACTCAATACCAGTTCACACTGATACATTCCTAACCCCAAATTATATCACTATCTAGCTTTGAGCTTTAAACCCTTTAGAACCTAGACACACAGAAAGAAAGCCAATACAGCCTTTTCATCAAGCTCTATTATGCTGTCCAAATAGACAGTAATTCACAAATGAGGTGGTACAAGAAATGAGCCCTAATGATCTTAACATCTGTTTGTTGCCATGCCTTTGCAAATGCCAAAAGAAACATAAATTTACCCTTTTTCACCCCTGGAAATACTGTCACAGCAGTGACTTCCCTCTTACTTAAATTTTGCAAATACATGCAACAAGGCCAGCTGGGAAGAAAATAATGCCAGGTAGTCTGCCTGAGGGTGAACAAAATCCAAGGGATATAAGCCTAAATTATAGTTCATTATAGTCATAGGTATTATGAGATGTCTAACAGAATGCCTGCTAATTCCAGAAAGTTTATTCATACAGTGCATGTAATTTTCCTCTAAAGGTTGGACCAGATGATCATTGAGGTCTCTTCCAACCTGGTATTCTATAATCCTATGGAGTGGTAAAAGACAAAATAACTTGTTTGATTCATAACAGCTAAGGTACCAAAGCTGGGACTCCTAATCAAGCCAGCAGGGAATGCCAGTGAAAGGACTGAGACTGGATTTCCTTACACCATATGACTGGAAAAGCTCCCCTCACAGCTGCAGAATAGCACAAATATAAAACAGAGATGAAGACATATCCATTCTGGAGTTATTAATCTACCTGCCTTTGGGAATATCAGCAGTCCTTAATGGCTCAGGGTAAACCAAATCTGTTTAAAGCATGGAAGATCTGGGTCCCATACCCAGAACCCTGGGTTCTGTACCAGTCTGGCCCAGGAAAGGTTTTAATTAATTGATTATATGCTACCCTGGCCTGGAAACCCTCTCTAAACATCACTGACTGCCTTATCATGTAATCTAAATGTGTCACTTGTGGCTTTATTGAGGATCAGTTAGGAGAAAAGAATTTCAGTTAGTGGTTTGGTACTTTCTCAAGCTTGTAATTTAGCATTATGCATGTGTTACATCTATCTGACTAAAACCACAACAGCATCTGTTCATCAAATGATCTTATACTGCTGTCCATTCATAATTCTCCTCTACAAATGGACAAAAAGCATAAAGCCTATTTCAGTGTACTTCACACACTTCCTCACTATACATTTCCAAACTACAATCACTTGAAAGACTGTCTTAAGCCAACATAAATTCTCCTTCCTAAACATATTGTTGAAGGTTTCTAAATGAAACTATTACTACAGTGCATTTTCACCAACACTGTCTTTACATTTGGTCTTTGTATTTTAATGTATATAATGCCAGGCTTACTATTGGAAGACAAAAGAAAAAAAAAACTCACAAACAAAAAAAGAAAATAACTTCTATAACATGTTTTTGGGGCATGCTTCATTTCAAGACCTGTGTGCCCTCCCCTCCTGCACTACTTTTATGCTTTGTAGAAATAAAGACTCGGCCATAAGATGACTGGGTTAATTTTCCCCGAGCTTTTTATGTTTTTAAGAGATATCTGTTTTGTGCATTCATGTTATGTATATTGATGAGCTGTACAGTATAAAGGATTCAAGCTTGTATTCACAATTAATCTCTGAAAACTCTTCAAAGCCGTTCCATACCATCCTGTCAATAGCAAACATATCTTTGGCAGAAACAATGCAATTTCTTTAAGGAATGCTGGAAAGAGACATTTATTAATACACTGCACATATTTAAATGTATTTTAATCCCTTTAACCATAGACACTTTCCTCCCATTATTTTTCTTCAAAGCTATCTATCCTTCAGCAGATACTGCTTTAGAATTTACTTTTTAGCACAGGTGAAATGTTTCTTTTTTCTTTTATTTTTTTTAACTACCTCAAAGTACTTGCTTACCACTGCAGAATTAACTATTTTGAAATATGAAGTTTCCTTGACAGAATACAAATAATTAAATGTTCTGTTCTAATACATATGGGGAGGAAACACTAGAAAAAAAAATAATAGACAATTATGTTTTGTCTTTAATGTTGATTGACATGGTTTAGCATAAAAGCTGTATCTCTCCTCTTCAGGATCAATTTGGATACACCCTTCAGGGTGTCTGACTTCATACCTTTATGAAGGGTTGCTCTCCAGATTGAGTTAAACGCTGCTCTTTGGAGGAGGTGAGGTTTGAGCAATCGTCTCTCAGTACAAGCAGATTATTCCTCAATAATTCCTCACTGCCCCCTTCCCCAGTATCATTCCAGTATCTTTTGGTGGGTCTTGAATTGATCTGCCTTTTATCTCCAATGTGAGCAAGGAAGCAGTTTACGTTGCACCAGTTTTAGCATTTTCTTGCTTGTTTTTCTTTGGGACAAACATTAATTAGACAAATTCTTACAATGCACAGCCAAAAAGCAGGTCACTGTGCAGTACTTAAAAATTATGGCAGAGTATCTTTCAGTTATGCACTGACTTCAGTTTCACTGGTACCAGACGTATCTTTGTCATATTTGAAAATTACTATATTTTGCTGATTTGTTTATATGCTATATAGACCAATGACAAATTCAAATATGTAAAAGTTGACCAAATGCAATTTAAACTGGTAACTTTAAGGTGAGAAATTGGTTTTGGCTGCATAATTATCTTTCTTAGTGTTTAGCCTTTTATCAGAATAATTAACACTTTCACAAGTACTTCACAGTCATGGTGACACCATCCTATGGTCTCAAGGTCTCCCTTTTACATTACAGATCTCATGGAAGCTTTGAGGTTAAGTGACTTGACCAGAAAATTACACTAAGTTTAAGCCAAAAACCAAATTCAAATCTCCTGCGTATTAATCCAGTGTTTCAGTGATAGAACCATCCTTTCTTTTCACCTAAATCTTCTATTTTACAAAGCTAACTACAACTAAAAATAAATAAGCTTAGCTAAATATTTTTCTAGAGCTACTGAAGGAAAACCCTTTCAAGTACAATGGCCTGAGCCCCATGTGTTTCATTGGAATTATGGTCTCCCAGTCAATGAATAACAAGACTCAGAGATAAGTATAAATTGTCCTCTCTATTTTTCTTTCCTCCTCTTCAATATCCCTTTGTTTGTCTGGAGGCAAGGCAGAATGAGACACTATTAATACACCTCAGAGCTCATACCCCTACCAGTCCTGGATGTTGGGGATGTCACCAGTACCAGTTACCAGTCCTGGGCTCTGCCTGCCATGCTCAGATACTCTAGGGCTGTACTACATCTGTGGGGGCAATTTCCATGCTGTGCTCACCCCTGGCTTCCTGTTCATCTTCCCATGGTGAGAAGTCCCTGATCTCTCTTCTCCCAAATATATGAGATATACCTTCAAAGTAAGATCATTTGTGAAAACCCGTTCTTGAAGTTACATGAGGTGAGAATTTTAACATAACTCACTGGTCATTTTCTGTTTCAGACAGCTCTATGAAAATGTTCTGTAAAGGTTATTTTCATTTCCTCTCCCCTGTTCTCTGTTGCTATTTCAGTGGGAACTTCATACACTTGCATTAAGTTTTGACCATGAGAAATTACTCTGGACGCAATGGCAACTCAGAGCTGGAGCTGATCACGTCCTGTGAGCTTATTCTCGTTACTTTTTCTACAGGAAAATATCATTGGTGATGGTTGGAAAGGGAAGAGATATGAGGAGCACCTTTTGAGATAATTTGTCATATTTCTGGTTAGGGAGAGGGATGAAAGGCTTTCCAAGTAATGAGTTTGATGAGGGCAAGCAGTAGCATAAGTTACTTACGGCTATCTAATTTTTTAATATGATTTAGTTATAAAATGATAACCTATTTTAAAGCAAAACTGCATTTATGCTACATGAAACTGCATTTCTGGTTCAGATCTGCTTTCTTAACTGTGACCAACATTCAGCATATATCTAACAACAGCAGCAACAGCAAAAAGATGGGGGTTGCCAAACTGCAATTGGTGTTGTCAGAAAAAGATTTTAAACTTCTGTCAAATTCATTTCTGGCTACATAGAACATTATGGACTTTTTTCCTTCTGATAGATT
The DNA here is from genome assembly GCA_025448015.1 of Bolborhynchus lineola. Taxonomy (NCBI): domain Eukaryota; kingdom Metazoa; phylum Chordata; class Aves; order Psittaciformes; family Psittacidae; genus Bolborhynchus; species Bolborhynchus lineola. The sequence continues at coordinate 21,021 of JAOEHX010071026.1, read as the reverse complement.
TGGCCATAGTTTAGTGTTAACTGCAATAGCCTACCTGCCAGTAGCCAAAATAACAATACATAGGACTTTGAAGCAATGGTTCATTAACTACAGTTATGTCAGGAATCATGCTGATTCCTGAGAAAATATGCTGAACCAAGAAAGCAGCTGATCCACAGATTGACTATTTACTTAACTATATAACTGTATCTTAAAAAGGAGACTTGTCTATGCATATAAAATGTTGCTTCTTGCAAAGATTTAAGATGTGAATTAAAACAAACAAGAAAACCAAAACAAACATAACACTGTTAATAAAGATGAAAAAAATCAATAAATCAGAAAAGCTAACCTCAAAAAATCATTTACTCTTGATTAATGCATTCCATCATCACTCGTTTTATATAATGAAAGAATAGATGAGCAGAGGAATGAATTTACTCTCAGAATTGCAACAGAATTTTTTAACTTCATGGTAAATAGTTTGGTTACATAGTCAGAGTTCTCTGAATTCCTGAAATTAAAAAAAAAAAAATCTAATTCCAGGTGGTTTTCTCCTTCTTTAGAAATAATCCATAACAGAACAGATTTCATCCAGATGTAGGTAGCAATTTTTGCCAAGATCATCTGCACTGCACTTGCACTTAAAGGTCATCTCTGTACAGAGCTGCACATAAAATTAGGAGAGATGGTAGATTATTAAGGATGATCTTAGGACTGTACAAGTTTTGATGGAGAATGTAATTTTCTTTCATGAGCTTCTGGAAGTATCTTATCTTGACAGTAACAATACCACATATTTTTCTATCACTTCTTTCTATCCCAGACTGTTTCAATGCCTGCTCAGTAAAATCAGCTCTTCCTTTTCATGCAGGTAATGTCAAGTGCACATAGAAACACAGTGTTACTGAAGAGGACAATTGAGCATCAGCTTGCTATTCTGAGAAGCAGACTGTAAGGCAGGGAGCAAGGTGAGCCTGCAGGACAGACACTGACTGGCAAGGTAGCTAAGAGAAGTAATGATAGCTGTGCGTTTGACACCTGTGGATGAGTTGTGAAATGTTCACAGTACCAACTAACTGAACTGTCATGCAATGTGAGTTGGGATGTGGAAATAAGACATGGATTAGAAGGATGCTGCTATTGTGGTTTCAAAACAAGCTACAGTAAGATACTAATTTCTTCTGCCAGTCTTCTTTCCTTATTTTCTCAAACATAGTATTGCTGCAGCCCATTTCTTTGTGTAATGATACTATTAGTAAACAGAACAATTTGAAATTGACCTAAGATCACAAAGGAGACACATATGCACATTAGCTGCGCACTAGAAGGTACTACTTTACTACCACTCACAGTGTCCTTGGACAGCAGGTCATGAAGGCTAATGGAAGGCAAGGGTAAACACGTCGTAGCAGGTTTCTCAGGTGATCTCACATCTTCTTGCGGGGGGTGCTGAGGACCTTATATCTTTCAAATAACATTGATATCAAGACAGTATTTGTACACAGATGTCATTTGTGAACTTGGCAGACTAGTTTAACTGCACACTAAATAGTCTGACAAATTTGTAACAGGAGTGAAAGAGGTGACACTCGTGTTCTGGTGTTCCTGGTGCATTCTGTGACTGTGAACTACATGAGAGCAAGAGAGAGCACTCCTCAGGGCTCGTTCAGGGAGGCTCTGGTGAACAGAGCTAGTGCTCATCATTTGGATGCAATTGGCCAAGAAAGGGGCATGAGATATGATGAACACTGATACATTGTTTCTATAGTGTGAATTTAGCTGGTTTGTTCCAGAAGGAGCTAGCTATCGTCAGCACTGGCAAGCCTATGCTGATAATACACCTGAAGGGATGGTGCAAAGAAGATGGAGTTATGCCCAGTGTCAGGAACAGAAGGTAGAAGGCACAAACTGAAACTCAGGAACATTAAGACACACTGTTTCACTGTGAGGGTGATTGAACCATGGCACAGATTGCCCAGTTACGTTGTGGAGTCTTCATCCCCGGAGATATTCAAAAGCCATCTGTACATGGTCTTAGGTAGTGTGCTCAAAGTGTCCCTGTGACCTCCAGAGGTCCCTTCCAACCTCAACCTTTCTGTGAAGCCTGTATGCAGTTGTTCCAGAAACAAAGATTGTTCAGTGGGAAAACGCAAGAGAACCTGTGGAGCTACAGCTGTAGGTGATCTGCTTGGAACTACAAAGAAAAATCTGCGAACACTAAGGGAGAAGCTCCAGCTCCGTAGGTCTTTTTGTGCTTCCTTTTCCTCTGGAATGTCACAAGGGAAATTCAAGAGAACTGGAAGAACAGCTAACCAGAGAATGATGTAAATATTAAAATGGAACAAACCTTGGAAAATTATTTAACCATCCGCCTAGTCGGAATTAAATGTGCCTAAAGATTGCTGGAAAATGTCTGCTTAATTCTCAGAACTTAAAACATTTCAGGACGTGAGAGTCACAGATATTTATGATAATCTTTTTCAGTGTTTTAACTACGTCCACAGCTAAACATGCTCCCAAAACTCAGTACTCATCAGGTGGTCAAAATTCCTATTCTTAGTCACAGATACAACAAATCTGAAATAACTTATATTTTGTTGTAAGAGGAATAAGTTAATTCAAATTACCTTCATTTGCTGTGGGATATACATATCTGTGATTATTAAAGCAGTACCCATGCGTAATCTGCTTGTGGTCTGAGCCTTGTGTTTCAACATCTAGCTTTCTTTTTTCTTTTTTTTAACTTTTTTCTCCCAAATGAGAAACCAACATGAGCTCAGACTTCTGTTTGCAAATAGTTTTGGAAGAACTTTGCCTTTCACCTGCAGACTGGATGCCTACGCTTTTATTATGTTATTCAAGAAATTAAACTATTGAATGAAACTGACTTTAGGACATAGCTGAGTTAAGTGTCCTTCCAGCTTAACAAGCAGCCTTTAATAACTATTCTATGAAAGATTTTTTAAGCAATTGGGCATTCACCAGAGGCTGATTATGTCCCTATTATATGCCACTAGTTCATTTAGAAGTGTGCTTTAGTACCAAAATCTTTCCTAGATTTAATTCATTGAGATAGTCAATCTAACAAAGAGACTGATTAGACATGATTAATTCTTTATCTACTGATGGTAGGATAGGTTTTATCTCTTGATCCCAGTATTATAAGGTTGGTGTTTATTTATTGAGTATAGGAGTACCTCAGTGAAATTCTGTGTATGTGCTCTATGTGACTTAAGTCAATGTAATGGTCCCTTCTGGACTTAATTGCTGTAAATCTATCACTTCTCCACTGCTTTCGAACTCCCAGTGTAGGAGACAGCACTCCTTTCAAGCAATAGATACAAAAATGTCACATTAAAAATGAAAGGATCCTACCAAAACTCTTTTTCCTAGATTTGCAATCTCAAGGCATCTTAAGAGAATGTTAGTGTGAATAACAGGCAATACAATTTCCCTCATATAATGGAAAGCAATTCTTTCATTTTTGTTGGAATGACCAACTTAAGATGAAGAACTTAGAACATTTAAAGAAACACATATCAAACATAATTAATGTCTTCACTCCTTGGTCACAGAACTTCAAAAAAAAATTCTAGAACACAGACAAGAACATAAGAAAGAGAAATAGGCATGAAATTTGAATCTTAAATATTTTCAGAAATTTTTTCTTTTTCTTCTCTCCATCACAACAATATTTCTCTTTGAAACACTGTACCAAATGTCTGTAGTTAGGATGGATTTTCTTGCTATAGTTGTGCTATGTGGCCATAAATCAGAATATAACGTTATCCGTAACATTTTTTTCCCCAAAAAGAAATTGCAATAGTCAAAAACAAATTACAGTGCACTCCATCTTCTCTTTGATATGCCTTTTTTATTTTTTTTTTGTGTAATTAGAAACAGAGGCTGCTGTACGTGTGTATTAACTAAGGAATGAGAATTTTGTATCAAAGGCAATTTTGTTACCCTATTATTGTGCTATTTTAAAATAGAGACATTAGTAAAACAAGTAATGTTACACTGAAGATTATGAAATCATCTTTTCTACAGTACGCTTGTTCACTAAGTAAACACAAGATACATCTGTACATTTAAAATTAGTCCTCACTGATGACAGTCTTTATGCCTTGAACATAAATATGTCACCTCATGGCATTCTTTATGCCACAAGATACCAGTTCAGCTGCCCACATATGGTCATCTTGAAGCAATTTAATATGCTCTCACATATCTTGTCTGGTTTTCAGATGGTAGCACATAAAGTATGGTCTCTTCCTGATCTCATGTAGCATCTGTCAACCATGTAACCAAATCTTAGACATCTTAGGGCATGTCAAGTAACACTAGATGTGCATGCATAGGGAGCTGAACTAAGCTATTGCTGTAGCCTAGAGTACTATTCCTATGGACATTTACAGAAATTTACTTTAGCAATGAGATTAACAGCTCTTCAGATACTTTAACTGTTTTATTGGCTTGCTCTGGTTTGGTTTTGTTTTGTTTTTTTCCTAACAATGTGTGCTTCAATTACTAGGCCACATTCAAATATCAACCTTACAGGCAATGAAGTCAAGCAAAATAAATCCCAGTATAAAGTCTGCTTCTTAAAAGCCTGTAGAAAGATTTAAAAATAAGTAGAAAGGATTTGGAGTAGGCAATGTTTTGACCATTAAATGCAGAATAAACATTTGTTTGGTTTTATATACCTTGAGCTTGATAGTTGCATTGCCTCAGCTTACTCAAGAACAAACAATAAGAGCATTGAAGGGGATTGAGACATGCATCCAGATATGCAATAGGAATTATAAATAATGAAATACAAGCTCAGAGCTTTGGATTTGTGTGAAGCCTTCAAAAAGGAATTCCACATTTTATCAACTAAGGAAACAGCTGAGTACAGGGTTTATAGTAGCCACATATAGGGTAATCATGGATACATATTCTCTTAACTGTTCATATCTCATGAATATATTTTAAGACAAATCCCTGTTGAAGCTGAGATTGTCCCACCAAAGCTGCTAAGTGGGAGTAACGCAACTGTCACCCTCAACAGTTATTTGCATATAGCTGGTAGACAGTGGGACACAGACCACCAGTTGTCTCACATAACAAGCACATGGCAATATTATGATTTTCTATGCATCACTTTGTGGGAGTGATACATAAATGAATATTTTTAAAGTATAACCTCTGTATCAGAATTGCAAAGCTGTTTCTCTTGCTTGAAAATGACATGAAATGAAAGAATAGAAATAAATTTCTAGTATTTTATTCTGCTGAATTAAATATTCATGATGCCTCTTTTTTAAAGCCTCTTAGTAGAGATGTTTCAAAAGACTTAGATGTATCAGTGCCTGGCTGCCAAATCATGTTGACATGTTGCAGGTTAAGTATCAGGGCATGAAATTCTCACTTAATGCTTGAGGATAAGGAACTTAGTTACAAATTTTACTATAAGGAGGTTATCTGCAATACTCGTTGATTGATTAATTAACAATCCTTAAGGCAAACAAAACAGCAGGAGGGATGGAAGAACTCATTTGCTTCAATCCATGAATAGCGAATTTTAAGAAATTAATAATCTTTACTCCTGGGTTTCCAGTGCATGGCAGTTCAGGTTTACTTAGTTTAGAATTACTAACCTTGTAATATTTAAGTCTACATAAACCTGTTCTCTGGTTTTAAAACACTTTTTTCTTTTTTTTCTGCCAGTCCATGTTTATACAGGAAATAGCCATTGCAACATATCATTATGTCTCCAAAGAGTGCCTTTTTAGAGCTTCACTTTGTGGAACACTTTACGTATGCTCATGTGTTAAGGACATCAGTTTGTTTTATATACAGTTTCTTTTGATGTCAGGCACATTCAGTTTATTCTATTATAATACTAAGAATAAACATAATAATGGATGACAGCTTTGCAGCATTGAACGCATATGCATTCAGAACATTCAGTTAAATGTGGCTGACATACCAGATTTATTCGGTTGAATTAGTAAACAGTATATGATAATTTCTGAATTTCTAATATCTCACATATTTTTCAAAAATGGTACTTGAAATCCTAAGACTAGCAGTCTCACTGAAGGTAAGCAGATTTGTGCTTCTAAATTAGAAGGAAAAAATCTATACCTATTTGGGTTTTTTTGTCCATAATAAAGCTGTTCCCAAATGCCATTTAATCTGCCCAATATTGAATTTTACTTGCACCTTCTTTTAACGTTCATGTTCCGTCATCTTCCATTATTGTTCATGGATGTAGAACAGAGAGGAGAGAAGCCTACAAGAAACTTATTACCACAGCAGATCAAATTTTCTGGAATAATTCTGGAGTCACAGAAGTATGCAAGTGTACTTTCTTCAAGTAGTATTCCACATAGTGCCCCATGTCATCACTTAGTAGTGACCTGAGGGAAATGGCTTAGTCAGGAACAGACTTGAAAGTGTCAGCTGGGAGTGATTTCTTAGTCTTCCTGAATCTCCATGAATGGAGGCTGACTGTGTACCTTTTAAAACACTACGATATGTTCCCCTATTTTTCTCTTGCCTCCCTTCGAAGAAGTCAGAATGCTGGAGGCACTTATGAGCTCAACTCCTCACACTGAATCAGCTTTTCCTACTAGCATTAAGGGAAGCTCTCATGTTCGTGATCTTTAGACCTGAAGTAGATGCCTAAAGCTAGGAGTGGTAAGTAAAGGCTAAGAACCAGCCACTCATACACACATTTCATCTTACTTACTGACAACATGGAAAACCACAGGTAACTTTTAACAGCTCCTAGACTTCAAGCTATATATTCAAGAGCAATCTCTCTGGTAAAAGCTTTTTTTTTTTTTTTTTTTTTTTTTCTTTTCTACAGAGCATTCTGAACATTAATATATATTTAAAAAGTTAAGCTATTGTTTATTTGTTCACTTTTTTAACACGACAGCTTCAAGAGCTTTCTTGAAGCAAGAGAACTGGCTTTTTCAATTCTGTTTGATACAGTGATCAGAAGTTGCAAAAAAATTTTACTTGTTGCAGCAAAAATAAAAACATTACTGCTGTTCTGTAAAGATCTTTCTTAGGAAGAGTAATAGGTGATTTTTTTCTTGTGTATTGATGAAGAGCAACTGAAACTAAGATTGTTAAAGCAAGCTCTCATTAAAGAAAGCAAATAGATTCCTATGTAAATTGGTGGGACACAAACGTTAAGTTTTCAAGATGGTATTATTTCCTGAATGAAGCCTCAGACTTCAGAAAGAGGGCAAACAGCACTTTTCTGTTTTCTGATTTATTTTCAGTGATGAATTTGAGAGATATGTATAGTCAATAGATCAATATTAATATAAAGCAAACATTATTTGGGAAAGAGAAAAAAAATGGGGTTCACATACTGGAATTCACAACTTTTGAGTCTGTCCAAAACCCAAGAGCATCTACAGACTACAGACAACTATAAAAATTACTTTCTCTTTTTTTTTTTAAAATAATTTGAAGTTAAGAAACAAAATCAGGTTATATTCACTTCAGCAATGCAAAGTATGCTTGCTTATACAGTGCACATTTTATGACAAGGAACATCATTCTTATATACACGTGAATATATGTTACATTCAGAAGTCTCAGACTGTCTTCCATGGAAGAAATCCTGCCCTTACAAGTTTTAGTTGAGTCATGTGAAGGAATACGCAAGTATGTGAATAAGCTATGAGTAGTATGTACTCTTTTTCCAATAAAACTTTTCTTAAGTTCTCCCATAAAAATCTCTGAAATAACCTTTCATGTTTTAAAGGAAGAGGAATGAATTAATAACTAGCTAAAAGACGAAAAAGGATTGGAATGAACAGTCATTTTGCATTATTAAGAGACCACTATAGAAGCATCCCTGAACAATATGTGTGGCTGGGTTTGTTGTTAATTATTTACCCAAGAAAACTGAGTATGTAATATCTTTTATTTAAATTGTTAATCATAATCAAATCTAACCTAAGCATAATGGTATAAGAAAGACCTCACATTTCTGAATGACTAAGAGATACATGTGAATGTTAACAAAATTAGATAAAATTTGGTATTGAAAGCTGCAGACTCCAGGAGACTGGAAAATAATTCTGACACGAAAACCAACAGACTAAATTGGCTGTTACCACTTAGAAGAAAATTCTGGATTAATAGCAGATAATTTTCTTTTTCTTAAGAAGTCCAGTAAAGCATTTGATATTCTTTTCTTATGTATGTCAGCAGCTACTTCCTAAATCAGATGCTGGGAATGCTCCGTCCCTGACGGTGTTCAAGGCCAGGTTGGACATAGCCTTGGGTGATATGGTTTAGTGGGAGGTGTCCCTGCCCATAGCAGGGGGGTTGGAACTAGATGATCTTAAGGTCCTTTCCAACCCTATTCTATGATTCTATGATTCTATCTTTGATCTGGCAGCAGGTTTTTGACTTTTAACTTCTCAGAAAAGGCAATGTGATAGTGATTTAATTTTAATCCTATTTATTTTAGCATTCACATTTTACCTTCTTAATAAAGATCATTCTTTTCTTAAAAACTTAAACTACAGGCAGGGTTTTTTTTTTTTCTGAGAGTTTTTTAATATCTTTACTCTGTAAGAACGTAAAAATAACCTCTTTGTGTATGTGTGTATGTGTGTTTTATAAGCACAACTTACCACCACATTGATTATATTTGAAATGAGTATTTCTTACAATCATCTTCTGAATCACACGCCATATACTTAAGATGATGCTGAGCAGATGCCTTTGCAAGCATCCTAGCCCTCATTCCATCTTTCCTGCATTTCGTATTCGTTTAGTAAGTCAGTTATTAGTGATATCTTTCAACTCCTCTCCTTACAGATGTAAAATAAAAAGCAAATTTTATTTTTAATTGAATCAAACCTTCTCAAAGTCCCCATGAAAATTTGTACAGGGAGAAATTAGAACCAGACCATTTCTAGTAAGAAGAGAAAAACTGGTAGACAGAAGCTGTGCAGGGTTCCAGCATTCTGGGCAGCATTTGCCTCCACAGAAAACTCATCATAGAGACTTTATGAATATTCTTAAAGAGGAAAGCAATTCATTGCTGTCTGATGTACTTGTGCGAAAAATTGGTAGTATAGTACCTGCAGAAGCTATGCCCTTTTGTTTTTTCAGTACAGCACAGTACATACTGCAGCCATTACATGGACTTTATAGGGAACACTGACAATTCATTTGTCATGACAAGCAAGTTTATTAGGTTTGCAGTTTATTAAGCAATATTTTCTTGAGGCAATGACAGCAGTACAGCTCAATGCTGTGGAATGAGAAGAAAAATGGTGAGAGAAAGGAAGAAAGAAGGAAAGATAATTTGGGAAGCTGTTTACTTTATTCTGCATACAACCCTCCTTGCCATTAATGCTTCCCAAACCTTGCGTTGTGAGTGGAAAAGTGATCTGTATTTCATACTGCTATAAACTACAGAGCAAGTGGGGCATGGAGAGGAAGCAAAGAAAAGACAGATTGAAACAAGATGTCCCTCATTTCTATTTGTAAGTTGAGGATTTGACACAAAACCATTGGATAGCCAGCAATCATACTAGTTAGACAAGATTTTTTCAATACAGGACTACCAAACATAGTTTGAAACTGCCTTTCTGGCATAACTGGACTACCTGATCCAGCTGTGACCAAACATCCTTGGTCTCAGGGATGATTTTCTCTTTTCTTAGAAGTTTTTTGTTGTTCATGTCATTCGTTATTTTTGATTTTAATTTTACTTAGGACCATGCAGTGAAGAAAAATGGTACAGTCTGTTGGAAGGAACTGAAAACTAGTTCAACTACCTAACTCCCAGAATAAAATGGGGTTTTACAAATACCTCAACCTGAAATACATATCAATAATTTCCCCTTTATTTGTTTTCCTTTAAAATACCTTCTGGAGGGCAAAGCTTTTACCAATTCCTATTTCAAAATGCACTTATCCCTGAATGATGACATTTTTAATTGACATCAGAAACATGCATACTAAAAACCCAAAGGCTTGCAAACATTTCATATACTTCTATGCTTGTTATTATTAAAGTAACCTTTTCCAAAGGTTATAACTAACCTTTTGATGGCATTTTTGTCAAAAAAAATTAAGGCTGACATTGAAGCTGGTTCTTGTAACATGAAATATTCACAAATTACTTCAGTGCTTACTTCTTTGTACTGAAGAACCCCTTTCAAAACATTCTTATTCAGCAACTATCTTCTGCTGATGTATTAAACTTTTATATCAGAGTTAAAGTTTTATAAGGTTTATGGTTATAAAATATTAAGACAAGAACTGAGTTTGTGAAAAGTTCTGTTTAAAAGAGACCAAATATATCTATGAAAAAAGGAAACGAAAGAAATGCACATTTTATTACATTGTTGCTTTACAGAGATGATTTTCTGATTATTTTTTTTTTCTTTCCTTCATGTCAGATTTATTTTTGGTAAACACATAACAGGGAAAAAAGACTTGGACTTCCTTCCTAGCAATGACAGCACATGAGAAGGCTAAATTTCTAATTCTGCCTTGCCCCAATTTACTCCACATTATTCTATATATAAAGAACCTTTATGGAAACGCAGGATAGACACTATGGAAATCTAAGCATTTCTGAAGCATGATCCATGCCGTATTACTGTAGATGTCTGATACATGTCAGCTGAACCATGGCTTAAAGAACATATTTCTCTCCACTGGCTATAGAGTGTAGATAAACACCAAAATAAGTAAACCAAATGCAAATGGCTGAAGTGAATTGAGATCACCATAAGAATCTCCGCCAAGTATTGTGATTCTGCTTCCCTTGTAATACAAGAACCTAAAAATGCCTCTTCTTACCACATTACTTCTAAGCAATGAAATAATGAATCTTTGTAGACTATCCTGGTTTCATCCTAGGCTCTACTAATGAGGAGCCCTTCACAAAAGGTTTTGGAGCAAGTGAATCATTTATCTCTTCCAAGCCCATCTCCTTTCACATAACTTTTCAGGTGTGTGAATATTAACCTAGATGTAAAACAAGAATATGGGATAATGTAAGACAACTAACATCTGTAATCTTTCTATTTTATTGAATAAAGAAAAACTCTTTTAACATTTGAAATTTTCAGTTTAGGATATGGAAAGATGGCAGCAAATGAACAAGTTGACCTCTCTTAAGATATTTATGTTCTCAGCTGACGTCCAGTAACTGTCCCTGAAAATGCTTCTAAACTGATGCAGCTGTAAAGAAAAATTAATTAAACTGCCAGGATGACAGTATCAGTTTGTATTCTCCTTACAACTGGCTTTTTCAGTTGTTTGGTTTTATACTTCCTAAAATCTATTTTTTCAGTTTAGAAATCATTACAGTGATTTACAAACAATTAGAATTTAGAAATCCTAACAATCACCAGAGGGAGGTTACTTTTTAACCAAGATTTCGCTGTCAACATTTTAATTCCAAGTTAAAACTCTTGCATATAGAGAAAAATCACACTATAACAAAAGTAAACAATCCTGTGAGAACAAGGACTAGTGAGTCTTGATTTCTTATGCATTTTTTGTGGTTTGGGTTGAATTACAAGATTTTCTGTTACGTCTTCAAAGACATATGCTACCCTTTCATAAAGTACTTTGGTGGTAGCATTTAGGCTAATGAAGACTGTGATGTTCAAATGACAGTGTTTTACAAAATTGTAAGAATATAATTATTTTGGGTACTTACCATAATTTTTTTTTTTTTTTTTTTTTTCTAACATGGTAAACAGAAAAGGTTGGGATGCAAGAGATAAAACACAAAATTATAATGAGATGGTATAAAATCTGATCTGAAAGGAAATTGTACGTAAAATATGCACAGACAAATATTCAGTGGTTAAAGTATCATACTCACCCACTTAGTTCATAAATGTATTTTGCCACCTTCAATTCTATGGTGCACAACAGGTTAACAGTAGCACTGTTTGACTACTAGCATCCAAGGTTCATCCAAATAGTTGAATGCCAGACACTTTGGCACCTGTATAACCAACCATCTGAAGCTATCTTTGGGCTGTATAATGAATTTCTGCTTTCACTTATTTAATTAATGAATGTTCTTTTATAACACAGACAGAGGACTCATCTTGTGCAGCATATGCCACATCTTTTTTGTTAAAATGACTATATCCAACTGTTATGTCCATTAGGTTGGCCAGATGAATACCAGTCTAGATGACTTTCTTTTAGATGAGTAAAATTAAATTGGAGAAACACCTATTAGTAAACTAATTGTCACTGTAAAAACAAGGCTAAAATAGCTTCATCAATGCTGACTGCCTGTAGTTTTAGCAAAGAAAATTTAGCAAAGCTGTTTAATTGTTTGGGACCTGATAATCCAAAACACAAAATAATGTTAAGAAAAGTTATGGTAGTCTAAACACGGTTATAAGAAATTTGGTACTCTTCCTTGCATGCCACTTCTCCAAAATTTCCTTATTACCTAAGAATTGTTCTTTTATTCTCGGAAATTAATTTCTAATGCAATGTTGAGATTCAAAAAGAAATGTCATTTTAAAAAGGTCATACAGCAGTGACAATACACAACATGTGACAAAAGGCTTAGTAGAAGAATGACACTGCTTTTTTTGCCCCATTTAGCTTTTAAGAAAAATAGTTATTTCTGATAAGAGTGGTATGGCTCACTCCCCTTTGACACTACATCTTACTGAGTACTTAGCAGCAGTAATAGGAAACAAAACGTTGAAATATTTTGTTTATAGTAAACTATAAACTTCAATATAAGACCAATTGATTACATCTGTTAAAAAGGCAACAAATACTGCAAAATTTATCCACTTAGAACTCATTATTTCTATTTTAAGCCTTGCCTGTTGTCAATAATATACCAAGACTGTATAAATGTAGAAGACTAAAACATAAAAAATTAATGAAGTAATATAACTATATACATGGAAGAGATTACATCAAAAAAAACATACACATTTTAAAAATATTCACATGATGGCAAAATTCTTTAAAAGAGAATCTCAGAATTTATAACAAAATATAGTTCGTTCTTCCACTGAACTTGTAACCATCTCCTCAATCATTTCATGGGGTTTTGAGATTAATAGTTTTCCAAGGCTCTAACAATGTAGTCAAAACCTTGATGGTCACATGAACAAGAATTCATAAATTAGTACATAAGAAATCTCAACCACTTAAATCCAACACATTCATTTGAGCCATTTACTACTAGTTTTTGTTAACACTCTTTTCAGAATAACTCTTCCACATTGAACTGAATTAGAACAGAATTACCGCATTTAACTCATCTTAGTTTCCACATATTTTCAAACAAGCCTGAAGGAACTTGCTATAAGAAGGACTCATTTAAAAAGCATGCTTAAAGGTAAGACATTATTATACAAATCAGCATTAAAAGTAATTTGAAAGCTAAATTAAATCAGGGACTTAAAAATAAACAGTTTTATAAGTTTTTTATTTTCTATTATCACTTATTACAACATGAACATAGGTTTTAAATTTTGACTTTTTTTGATATTCAGGTTTTTTTAAACTTAATAACATATGATTGGCCCCAACAAAACAAATCCAAATAAAATAAATAATCAAGAATACAGATACTGGAAGCTGTCAAAGATTTATTTCTGAAGCTCTTGCTCCAGATTCCTATTATGTTACATTTTGGCTTTCCAAATACATCCATGTATCCATTTCCTAATAATACTCTGCAAATTCCACACTGCCATCTGGAAATTTTCCAGACTCCAACCCTGTACAGAAGTTTTAAAAAGAAGACTTTTATGGACAAACGAAACTTAAAGGAGAACTCGCAAAAATGCACCTAACTTTACAGGATTTTTTGAAAACCAGCACAGCAAACACAAGGCATGCAATATAATTTACAGAAACAGTCATTAGTAATAGCTGTGTTTGAGACATAGCTATCTGTACATTAGTTTAGCTTTAAACTGAGTTTTGATATTCTGAAATTTATCTACTGTATATGACATGAGGTATGTGGTTGTTTGTTTAATTTTTTAACTTAAGTTTCTAGACAGTGTTCTCTTCCTGAAGAGAAAAACGCCAATTAAAGTGGAAAAGAAGTCGTTGCAATTGCTGCTTACTCTAAAATGACACTGGAATTCAGTCTCTGGCAGAAAGATTGCCTATTATTGTAATGGTAAGGAATCTTAGATAAATTTCACTTGCATGCAAAGGGGAAATGTATTTTTCTGAGCTGCACCAGGGTCTCATCCAATTTAGTACTACTACTGCAAAAAGAAAATACCATTATTTGTATTTTTTTCCAGAAAAAAAAAAATGAAGCAATGAAAAAATATAAAAAAGAAAAAGAAATTCAAATCAGGAAAGAAACTGGGACCCATCTAGTTGGCATTTCAATGTGCTGAAATGTGCAGAGATGTAATTTTTATTACAGTGTCGTGGCCCCAAGAGCAGAGTTCAGAACATATGATCAAAACATGACATTTGAATAAAGAGGCAGTAGTACTTTAGAATAGTGTTCCTGATTTCCCAGCTTGCCTGTATATATTTTTATACACAGAAACACATAACTGTGCGTATGTTGAAATAAACAGATTCTTCACCTTTTAATGTATAAAAAGAAGACGTATTGGAATTTTTCTGCTTAATTTAGGCCATAATCATACTTTCTTCAAAACTTTTAGCAGACAATGCAATCTACATAATATTAGTCAGAGCAGCTATCATCTGCTTGTAACAGAATGCACAAACCATCTGTTGGGTGGGTTTTTTTCAACTGCTGCTTTCATATACTAACATAGAAAGCAAAGAAAATAACAATCATGAGGTATATTTGAGCTTTTCCTACGGCACAGTAATTATGTTTAGCTCTGTTTAGACTACACAAACAGGGAAGAGAGAAAGACACTCCCCTGAAGAATGAATTTACTGACTTCACTTTGAAACTAACATACGCCTAGATATGCCTCAGTTGTAATATACCAATAAGTCTGCAGGAAAAAAAAAAAAAAAAAAAAAAAAAAAAAACAAAAAAAAAAAAAACTTTGTAAGATTAGCTCTTGAGATTAATTAATTTCACAGTTCTTTCAGTTTTCTGTATCTTGAACATTTTGCCAATCTTTCCAAAATGCTCTTGTGTCATGCACAAGGGAATTAATACATAACGTAATAGACATATAATTGACAAAATATTTAAGAAACATCTGCATCGGTTCTTACTCAGTGAATCATAGAATGGTTACAGTTGGAAAGGACCCTAAGATCATCCAGTTCCAATCCCCTGCCATGGGCAGGGATGCCTCACACTAGACCATGCCACCCAAGGCTATGTCCAGCCTGGTCTTGAACACTGCCAGCAATGGAGTGTTCAAAACTTGCTTAGGGAACCTGTTTCAGTGCCTCACCACCCTCACAGTAAAGAACTTCTTCCTTATATCCAATCTAAACTTCCCCTGTTCAAGTTTGAACACATTACCCCTTCTCCTATCACTACAGTACCTGATGAGAGCCTCTCTGGCATTCTTGTAGGCCCCAGATACTGGAAAGCTGCTATGAGATCTCCACGCAGCCTTCTCTTCTCCAGGCTGAACAGCCCCAACTTTCTCAGCCTATCTTCATACAGGAGGTGCTTTAGCCCCCTGATCATCCCCATGGCCCTCCTCTGGACTTGTTCCAACAGTTCCATGCCCTTCTTGTGTTGAGGACACCAGAACTGCACACAATATTCTAAGAGAGGTCTCACAAGAGCAGAGGGGCAGGATCACTTCCTTTGACCTTGTCATGGTCCTTTTGATGCAGCCCAGGATTCAGCTGGTTTTCTGGGCTGCGAGCGCACACTGTTGGCTCATGTTAAGTTTCTCATAGACCAACACCCCCAAGCCCACAGGACTGCTCTGAATCTCTGCCCAATCTGTAGCTGTGCCTGGCATTGCTCTGACCCAGGTGTAGGACCTTGCACTTGTCATGGTTAAACTTCATAAGATTGGCATCAGCCCACATCACAAGCTGTTGTGGTTTAAGCCCACCCAGCAACCCAGAACCATGCAGTCACTCGCTCATTCCTCCCCCTTCCTCTCCCCGCCCCCAGAGAGATGAGGAGGAGAATGAAAAGAACATGTCTCCCACGGACTGAGATAAGAACAGTCCAGTAACTAAGGTGTAACACAAAACCACTGCTACTGCCACCAATAATAATAATGAAAAGGGAAATAACAAGGGAAGAGAATACAACTGCTCACCACCCGCTGACTGATACCTAGCCTGACTCGAGTAGTGATCTAACCCTTTTGGGTAACTGCCCCCAGTTTATATATTGGGCATGATGTGCTGTGGTATGGAATATCTCTTTGGTTAGTTTGGGTCAGATGTCCTGTCTCTGCTTCCTCCTGGCTTCCCCTCCTCCGTGGCAGAGCATGAGACACAGGAAGTCCTTGATCAGAGTAAACATTACTGAGCAACAACTAAAAATGTCAGTTTATCAGTGTTGTTCCCAGATCGAAAGTCAAAAACATAGCACTGCACCAGCTACAAGAAGGAGAAAAATGACTGCTATTGTTGAACCCAGGACAGTATCCACCCCTTATGCCATGATATTCATGTCATACCCAGATCTCACATTTTTCAGTATACCATCACTCTTGTCTCACATATACACACAAACAAAGAGAGAGGGAGGTCATTCCTTAGTGCATGGACCAATCCCTATAAAGATGCTGAGTTCATGCCATCCATGATGTCAGACTCTATCTCTTGTAACAGTCTTTCAGAGTAGAAGAGGCTGTGATGTAGTCAATCTGCCAGGCCTCCCCATATTTGTACTTCAGCCTTCATCCTCTACACCAAAGAAGCTTTAACTACTTGGCTTGCTTAACTGCAGCACATTTCACACTCATTAATAACCTGGGGGATAGTGTCCATTGCTAAGTTCACCCCTCGATCGTGAGTCCATCTATGTGTTGCATCTCTGCCCTGATAGCCTGAGGTGTCGTGGGCCCACAAGGCTCAAAATAATTCACACTCCCCTTCAGCAGCTTCTGCAACTTGTCATTCAGGACTCCATACAGCTGCCTTCCATCTCTGATGCTTCCAAAGCACTGGAGGGGCCCAATGGACTAGATACTTGCCCAAATTGTCCCACACACCCTGCCACTCATGACTTTCCAGCCTTGGGGAAAATCTCTTGGTCCTAGTATACCGTTGTCTAACCCTAGACAAGACCCAAACCCAACTCTGCTCAACTTCTGAGATCAGATGAAATGGTCACGGGTAAAACACACTTTGTATGCCTGCCTAGATGGTGATCCCCATCACAATCATCAGGCAGGTCTCAAGGGTACCCAAAGACCATTCAAAACCCTCAGAACTCCCAAATGAGAGAGTTGTACTTGTCACTGGGGCTGGTGCAGCTGTTGCACTTGAAGCTGGAGTAGTTGAGCTGTCTGCTGTGGTCAGAGTTTGAGCTGACACTGTAGGTGCCCCTGGTGTTGGTGTAGCTGCTGTGCTTGGAGTTGGAGTAGCTGCATTACCTGTTATACTTAGAGCTTGAGTAGCTGCTGTACTTGTCAATAGAGCATGTGGGAATGTCTCCCTCATAGGCTGACCATCCAAGGAAGGGAAAAAAGATGTGTAATTGCTATACACCTCTATTATATACCTCCCAAAGTATAGAGGCGGAGATCACACTGGGAACACAAGCCAGATCAGTTTCATGATCAATGATTCTATAGTATTACAAGTCACTATCATAAAGTACAGTGACACAAGAACCTTAGCCAAAGCCCTCCAGCTGATAAACACAAACACAGCAAATAACAGCTGTAAGTAAGGTACAACATGCTGAACTTGTGATATCAAGATCAACAACTTTGAGAGCCAATAAATCAGCATTATGACAAGTGACTATTAATCCAAAACAATGAATGCTTATCACAAATTCAATTAGACACACTCTGGTCAGATCTGTCATTATCTCAACCCCTCGTGCCCTACATTGGGTGCCACAAAGAGCTGTCATGGTTTAAGGCCACCCAGCAACCCAGAACCACGCTGCTGCTCGCTCACTCCTCTGCCTTTCTCCACCTCGCTCCCGGAGGGATGGGGAGGAGAATCAAAAGAACGTAACTCCTAAGGGTTGAGATAAAAACAGTTCAGTAGCTAAGGTATAACACAAACCACTACTGTTACCACCAATAATAATAATGAGAAGGGAAATAACAAGGGAAGAGAATACAACCGCTTACCTCCCTCCGACCAATACCCATCTCGACCCAGCAGTGATCTAACCCTTCCGGGTAACTGCCCCCAGTTCATATAGTGGGCATGATGTGCTGTGGTATGGAATACCTCTTTGGTTAGTTTGGGTCAGGTGTCCTGTCTCTGCTTCCACCTGGCTTCCTCTCCTCCCTGGCAAAGCATGGGACTCAGAAAGTCCTTGATCAGAGTAAACATTACTGAGCAACAACTAAAAACATTGGTGTCATCAGCACTGTTCCCAGGCTGAAAGTCAAAAACACAGTGCTGCACCAGCTACTAAGAAGGAAGAAAATGACTGCTACTGCTGAACCCAGTACACAAGCGTGTCAAGGTCCCTCTGGATGGCATTCCTTCTCTCTAGTGTATCAACCAAACCACACAGCTTGGTGTCATCAGCAAACTTGCTGAGGGCACACTCAATTCCACTGTCTATTTCGCCAACAAAGATGTTCAGTAGGACTGGTCCCAACACCGACTCCAGAGGGACCTCATTGTTTGTCTCCAGTTGGACACTGAGCTGTTGACTGAAGCTGTGTGCAGCCATCCAGACAATTCTTTATCCACTGAGTGGTCAATCCATCAAATTTATGTCTTCCCCAGTTCATAGACAAGGATGTCATGTGGAACAGTGTAAGTATTTGGAAAGAGTCTTTCCAACTAACTTCTCCTTCAGAAGGAAGCTTCTTAAATGTGGGTTCATAAGACAAGGGAAATTTCTTCCTTTCTTAATTAGTCTCTGCCTTAGTTTTGATACATAATGCCAAAACACCACCACAAAGGAAATGGGACACTTTGGACAGCAATCTGCTTGATTATACATCTATGCTTGATTCTGTGAATTACACTCTTAATGTTTTGTACTCCCTTATTACAAGGGGATTAAGAGCGAGGGCATAAAAAGGCATTATTACAACTCTAGTAATGCTGGAAGCCTGTCATGAAAACAGTGTCACCTAGAGAAATGAACAACTTAGATGGGTTTCAGACAAGTGGCACTAGAGAATACTTAGTGCTATTAGGAAACTATTCAAAACTACTTTTAAGTCTATTTTATATCTAATTCACTGTTTGTTTCCAGAAGCAAAAAACTTAATGGCATTCTTCACACTCTTTTTATGTTATATAATGAGAAATATGACATTGAATTGTCTTATTTGGGGCATATTAATGAAGATGGTGCACAGAAAATAACAGCATATATAACAGCATACATAACATAAAATTTCACATAATTAAAATTTTAGAGTTTGAGGAACTAAATACACAAGTTTTGATTATGCACTTTAACTTCATTTTTATGAGTACTGTGGCTGAATTTATTTTACAACAACATCTATTTGAGAAAGATAAAGGATCTTGCCTTTAAGGACTAGGACTCAACCACCTTCTTTGGGTTTAGAAATTTCCCCAAGTATTTCAGTTATTTTTGTTTCAGTGTGTCCCGGGTTCAGCAGTAGCAGTCATTTTTTCTCCTTCTCGGTAGCTGCTGTAGCGCTGTGGTTTTGAATTTCGGCCTGGGAATAGCACTGATAACACCGATGTTTTTAGTTATGGCTTAGTGATGCTTGGTCTGGCCAAGGACATTCTGAGTCTCATGCTCTGCCACAGAGGAGAGGAAGCCGGGAGGAAGCAGAGACAGGACACCTGACCCAAACTGACCACAGCACGTCATGCCCAGGATGTAAAAACGGACGGCAGAGACCTGGAAGGGTGTGGGAGTTCTTTGCTTGGTCAGGCTGGGTATACGTGGTGAACTGTTGTATTCTCTTCCCTTGTATTTCTCTTGTCATTATTATTATTGGTTGCAGCAGTAGTGGTTTGTGTTATACTTCAGTTACTAAACTGTTCTTATCTCAACCTGTGGGAGTTGCATTCTTTCGATTCTCCTTCCCATCCCTCCAGGACCTGGGGGGAAGAAAGAGTGGGGAGTGAGTGAACAGACTGCGTGGCTGACTGGTTAAACCACGACACAGTGTTGTTTTTTTTTTTAAAAAACAGTGTTGTTTTTTAAAAAAAAAAAAAAAAACAAGCAGATAATAATGCTGGCATTTATTTCCAATTAGTACTATTTCTTTAAATTCTAAGCTTCCATAACATATGTGTATGCTAAATGCCTAACATGGTGGGGACTGATTTTGGTTATGCATAGTCATGATATTTGACACACCACAGTACTCTAATGGACGAGCAAATTAGACGAGGAAGCCATAAAATGTAAGAGATGCAGTACTTAAATTATAAGAGTTATATTCAAAGAATGCTATAAAAACAGGATGATAGCAAAAGACTTTTAATCCCTATATGAAAAGTTAGACCTTTTTTAACTCTGTCAGTACCTGTAGCCAACATTTTCATACAATGATACTGACTGATAGAGACTGCGAGAGATTATTTAATGCACTTTACTTCTTCAAGTCAGGAGGGCTTTCGTGCTTATATGTGTCATGATTGACAAACACTGTTCTAACCTATTCTTCTAAGCTCAGACATCAAACAGTCCACACCACTCCAAGGAAATCCATTCATGCACATCAGTATCTGTAGAATCAGTTTCTTACTGATCAACTCCTGGGTAAATCAAATCTTTAAATATTTTCCTACATTCCTTTCATAGGAAGAATATTATGACAAAAATATTTTTTAAAAAATTATATATATATAATTTCTGAATCACAGAATCATAGAATATTTAGGGTTGGAAAAAATTTTAAAATCATCTAGTTCCAACACCCCTGCCATGGGCAGGGACACCTCACACTAAACCATGCCACCCAAGGCTCTCTCCAACCT
>JAOEHX010071019.1:0-17673 GCA_025448015.1 Bolborhynchus lineola | reverse complement strand
TGCAGCCCCTTCAGGCCCTGGAGCTGCTCTGAGGTCTCCCCTTCAGGAGCCTTCTCTTGTCCAGGCTGCCCCAGCCCAGCTCTCAGCCTGGCTCCAGAGCAGAGCTGCTCCAGCCTTTGGAGCATCATTGTGGTGAACTGTTGCGTTTTTAAGGCCAGATGGTGACTGAACCCTACAGATGCTCGCTCACACCCTCCTTTTTTCCCCTTCCCACTTCCAGAGAGATGGGGAGGAGAATCTTGAGACTTGAGCAAGTTCCATCTTTTTGTTGGAGGCCCCAGAGCTGAATGCAGTTACAGTAGAGAGAAAGAATTGTGGTTTCATGTGGTTCCTGTACTTCAAGGTGCTCATATAAATGCTTGGTTGTCACTGTCAGACGCAGTGGTAGCTCCATTCTGTCTCAGTTTCATCCTTCATCATCATTTCTGACTCCTGGCTAGGTCTCTCCTGTGTGCTGTGTTTCTGACTGCAGTCAGTAGTTCTCACTGAGCTGAGGGGTTTGGCCAAGTCCTGTCTGAATAGGAACGTGCAGAGCCTTCTGTTACAGCCGCATTGCCTTTCTGTACCATAGTTACGAGGAGAGAAGGAAAAGCTAGAACAGAAAAATGAGTGGGAAGAACCTAGTTTCCTAATAGTCTACTTTTGATACTTTGTGAGAACATTGACAGTACCTGTGTGTGGTATCATTTCAACCTGGTTCTAACTAGTCAGTACTTTCACGTAGTTTTGTGATGCTTTTCATTGTGCTGGTGTTACCTTTAATTCATAAACGCATGTTCACTGGTTAGAAACGTGACCATGTAGAAGAGCTAACCCCTGCCTCTGTTGCCTCTTTGTATCATGCCTCCTGAAATACAGATGCCATCGCTGTTCACTTTGGATGGCTGTTGATGCCATATGCTGTTAGTTTTACCTTTCTTAGTTTTCATGATGGGGAAGTAGGTATCAAAACTTTAAAAGCAGTTTTGATTCATCAGAGAATAAACTTTGTGCAGTACAAGCCAAAAATACCATCTTCTGTTGCTAATGGTCCTGTTTATCATGAAGATTCTTGTATCTGTACTTATAATGATGTTTTTTTAGCAGTATGGGAAGATTGCTTTTTTGGGGAGGAATCCCTAGGCAGTCTGCTAAATCACACATAATGTGTTTTCCCTGTGATTTAATGGGGTTTATAGTTCAGAAACGACAATCTTTCCTCAAGATCTAATCTGTGTAAGTTAGTGCGTTCATAACAGAATGATGTTGATCTTCCCACTAGTGTCCTTAATACTAAGTTGGAACTGTTCAAACGTAAATACTGGTAATGAAGAATCCTCAGCTGCTCAAAATTCTTTCCATAGATAATGTGTAATATGTTCTTTCCATGATTATGGAAAAGAATAATCTGGCTTTCCCTTATTTATTTATTTTTAAATTATAGCTAGTTATATCTTCTTCATTTTGACATGACATTAAGGGATACTGCAGTTAAACACTTGCTGAACCAAAGTAAGGCCAAAATAAGTCGGGCTTTTCAATTAAAATGTTATCATTTTTGCCTTGTCTATCTCTTCTCTGCCAGTTCTTTCCTTTCCTTGAATGTCATCTGAGCTCAAAGGAGAGATACAGGCACTGTTTTGCTGTACTGGAGGGAAAAAGGGTTGGTAATATTCTCTACTATGGATGCATTAGCATTTAAAGCAGTAGTCACAAGACACTTCACACTGCAGCATTTTTTTGTCCTCACCCTCAGTTGTAACCTTTAATCTGTATTTTCCAGATTCGGAGCTTAGGTTCCTCCTGTTTTGCCACGAACAAGAATGATATTGGGAGGTCCTTGCTCGTTTTTCACTCTTATTAACACTCATACTTTTCCTTTATCATTTCCCTGCCAGGGGTCAGTGCTCACCTCTGCAAAGCGCAGTTGGCTTTAGATCTGTTCATCTGCCACAGAACAAAATGCAGAGGAGAGAGCAAATAGTATTTTCAACTAATGATGCTGAGGATAGTTTTGGATAGCTCATATTTAGAGACCTCATTCAGCATGACCTGCAGTGGTGAAACATCCAAGCGTTCCATGGGCGAGTTCAGGTGCCAGGAGCTGTGTGTGGGGAGGGAGGAGGAGGTGTGAAATGGTTCCTCCCTTGTTCATGAAGTTCTCACTGTCCTTTCCTTAAGGCAGGAAAACTGGCTGTTGATAGAGGCTGGGCAATCAACGTGGGTAAGTACACATGCAGGGCACTGAGTGACGCTTGAAACAGCATGGCTAAAACCATACTGTTCTCATTTAGCACGATGTATATTATAATAATAGAAAGGGACTGGGTCGTGTTTAACTAAATTCAATTTTGAAGGTTAAAAAAAAGGGAAAAGTGCTGGATTTGTTTTCTCATCCACTATCACCCTATTGCAGTTTTATAGTTAGTGTTTTTTTGAAAGAAAAATGGAGATAATGGATAAAGATAGTGGTATTTTGTGTGCATATACATATATGTATAATGAAAGTGATTGGATTGTAGTGCAAAAAATATTAAGGTAAAATGCTTGGAGTAAATGTCAGTATTTCAATAAAAAACTTTGATTTCATTCCATTATTTTATAATTTTCATGGATTTTATCATCAGCTATTTTATATGTCATAGCACTGAAGGGATTGGTGGATATGCTGGAAAGCAGGGCTGGACTAGGTAGTGTCTATGTGCTGTTTTTCCTGAGAAAGACTTGAATGAATAAATTATGAAGAAATCATATGAAATGAAATTACAGTGACTATAAATGTGTTCTACTGCTCACAGCAGACAGCAATGCAAGCCTGGGAAGCTATTGAAGCAATGGCTTGTGTCTCTTGACTCGTAGCTTCTTGTTTCCATAGAACTCATCAATTCTGAGGGTCTCCCATTATTTCTTACATCTGCAAAGTGAACATCCAATATTAAAAGTTAAATAGACATTGAAAACAAAGCCCAAGGCCTATCATATTTACTGATGTATAAGTGAGCTTGTTACGTTTCCTGCTTAGATATTTGTAGTGAGTTTCTCAGTGAAAGGTTCCAGTTTATTATATAGAAAATATGTCTGGGAGCGGGAGGTCCAAATCCTTCTTTTCCTGTAAAGAGCGTGTGCGATTGTGTTTTAAAGAGCCGGACCTGAAGTTTCTTCTGGTCTGAGTGTTTGCAAATACCATCATGAAAGTGATAACACCGTAGTGCTTAGCTTGGTGGGTATTGATCTGTGTTCAGCATGGAAAAGAGCTTTCCACATGTCCTTCCCACCTGCCCATAATGTTTATTTTGTACTTCCAGCATGCCTGGGGAGCGGAATGGACACAGTGAAATTCTCTGTGTGTTACCATAGAACCATGGAATGCTTTGGGTTGGAAGAGACCTTAAAGCTCATCCAGTTCTTACCCCTGCCACGGGCTGGGACACCTTCCACTGGAGTGGGTTGCTCCAAGCCCCATCCAGCTTGGCCTTAAACATACATTCGTTCCTTAGTTCTTAGGGTGAATGCTAGATGAAGGGGCAGCTCCTTTGCCTGATGCTCACTAGGCCACGCATAAGGCATGTCCCAAAACCCCTGAGATGTTTTGTGTTGCTGGTAAGGGTTTGATGGCTCTAGGGGTGGTATTTGCTAAAGAAAATAGTATGTGCCATTTAAGTGAGCTCAATCTCTTTGCAAAGACCCAAATGTTCCTTAGTATCTAGCTTTTCACCTCCAACATTTTTGTCTAGGGGGTGGTTTTCATCACTGTTCGAGTGACAAAGGTGGAGGATTTTGTGCATATGCTGATATCACACTGGCTATAAAGGTAAGAAGTGCTCTTAACGCAGTACTTCCTACTGTTTGTGCAAATGGAAAAGATCCACATAAATTCATAAGGACTAATTTACATCTTAATAGGAGAAAATAAAGCCATATAGATGGGTTGGAATAGGAAAAAGGTGTGGTACTTGATGCTGCAGAACAGACTGTGTGTGCAGTATTGTGAAGTGGGAGGGAAGAGTTGCAGGGGTCAGAATTCTGAATGTAATTATGAACCACTACAGTTGCATTAATAATGTCTAATTACAAAAACCCACTCAAAATCAAGCCAGATTGACTTTTAATATCCTCACTGATAATTCTCCCAGCCTTGCAGTTGAACCTGAAAATCCCCCATTAGTTTCAGTGGTTATAGTCAAGGCGAAAGCAGACAGCAATCCTCTCTCTGAATCAAGCTGCACTATGCACTGCTCAGAGTGGTTCAGAATCATGAATAAAAATGTGACTGTCTCCAAAATAATCACTGACTGAATGAATACATTTGGTATTTAGCTGTTGAAAGCCTGAAGCAAGAGACTTCTGCAATTAGGGCTCATTTTTATCGAATGTACTATGGTATATTTGTATACTAGATTATTTATAAAGTATCAGTAATAATCAAACATGAAAAGCGCTAATGATTGCAGCACACTACATGACATAACATCCTAATTTCTGTACGTGGTAATTTTCAGGAAAGTAATCCAGTGTTCTGTTTCCTGCCATCAAAATACAGATTGAGAAATTAGAGCGGGTGCAGTTTGTACAAAATCCTTGGGGTTTGCCATGTCTGCGTTAAAGATAGTAACTTGTCAAAGCTCAGGCTCAAAGAATTCAAAAGCATTTTTTCTTCACAGACTGGGATAAGAAGTGAATTCTGTTACTAAAAGTGGCTTTAATGCATACAGTCCCTCCAGCAGCTTTGCCTAAATGGTGGAGTTGATGCTTATACAGTTGGATGCCCTCACAGTGGGGTGTTTTTCTCTCCTTGCCCACAAGCCTCGCTGGTGTCTCATGAAGTCTTCTGTGCTGTTGCTGGTTCCATTCCAGCCTCTGACAGCAACAGTGATCAATGACATTGACCATTCAGTCAATCAATGACAGCACCAATGATCAGCTTTATAACCCCTGGTAGACCTGTCCTGTGCTGGCTTGCTGGCTTGGCTGCAGAGATAGACCCGCTACCCCTGTGCAGAGCCAGCACTGCTGCAGCTGGGTTTGTTACCCTGGGCCATTGGGCTTATGCCTCATAAAGACACGTCTTTGATCCTGTGTTATGTCTGGTACTTTGTGGGAGATAGAAGAGATGAGTAGAAATCTCTCTCTTCCTTCTCTCTTCTGACTTGCTCTGCAGGTAGGCAGATACGTGCGCAGGTGACTGCAAAATGACTGTTCCATGCATTTCATCTGGTGTAAATGTATAGGATTTTTATTATATGACCACAAAAATGACCTTACTACATGAAATAACCAGAGCTTTTGTCATTAAATATGTTGGAATCATTTAGCTGTTTATTTGGTGAATGAAATGGGAAGATATGCATTAGATTCAGATCAAACCGGTAGTATACTGGGCAAGCTACAAGCGCCTGGTTTAATCTGTCACCCAATTTCATAACTTCCTCCATCTTTTTCTTTGCTTATATATCCAGTTCCTATTTGAAAGAGTACAAGGGGTGTCTAAAGCCACGATTATTGATCTGGATGCTCACCAGGTGAGTACCTTACGTCTATTCAGTGCTGCAGTTGTTTTGCTTGAAATAGAAGTGTTTGAAAACTACCATTTTTTCTAATAGTGGTATAAACTGTCAGCTTGCAGAATAGGGAGAGCATCATAGGTGATGGCAACTGTGAACAATTTAGTTTAATTGTCATCTGGTCCAAAAGGCTGGTAGGCCAGTTTAGTAAAATTAAACTGAGTTGTAGCTCCATCATGTGGCTAGATGTCGAACTGTTGTGGAGCGGCATGGGTAGATCTGTATTCCCAGAGACAAGAATCTTTTAAACCAGAATTACAGTTCTTCAGCATGCATGATTGTTGCAGCAGCCTTTGAAAGGGATGAATTTGACCTTCAGTGTTTTGATGGGAAGCCTGGTTTCAGGCTAATGAAGTGAAGAACATAACTCTTCACCGGGTAAAGGGATTTACTGTGGGCACTGAGAACAGATCTCATCTTTGGTAGCATTTCCAGAATACATCCTGAAAGGAGGGAACTGGTGTTTTTGGAAAAGCAGTTAATACACCGAACTTCTGTCCAGGCTGAACTGGGGAAGGTGGTTTATTATGTGTAAATAAAGCATTTTTAAGCATTTAAATTCCCTGGAACTGAGGAAGCTTAAAGGCTGCAGTTTTCTATCTTCTGTCATTTCTCTTATCTGCAAGTTAAAGCATCCTAACGTTACCATGAAATAAGGACAGAGATTATGCAATTGAAAGATGTTTTGTGTTTGTGATTCTCTTTAGCTGCCTCTTTCAGGGTGTGGATGTGTTTGTGCTTCTTTGGAGTGTTTTATTTGTGGTTTTGTTTTGGTTTGGGGGTTTTTCTTTAAACCTCCTTGGAATATGTTTTGATTTTCAGGTAACCTCAGTTTGCACCCTAAATCACCCATTTGCTTCCTTTCTTTGGGGAGTAAGAGGTGTGGGATGTACTGTACAGCAGATCCTCTCTGAGCATGCAAATATTCACATCTTGCCAGTGGTCCAGCTCTGGTGCATTGGCGAGTTTCACCTTTCATAGGGAATCAATTCACCCGGAGGCTCTCGCACTCCTTTGTTTCTGTTCATAAGCTCTTTATTTGTAGAACAAAGGTGCTGAAGAAATAAGCAGGAATTGCTGTTTATTGGCAATTCTGGTGCTTCCCAGGAGCTTGAATTATGTAGCAGAGTTCCAGAAGATACTATCTGTGGAAATGTCTGTTTCTGTAGTTTCAATGAAATTCTGTGGTGGATAGGGTCTGTGGTGCTGTATGATACACTGATTTCAACACAGTCATCTTGGGGATTGCTGTGAAAAGATGATTTGTATACTAGTGGGAAAAAAAGTCTAAATGAGAACCCAAAGAATACTGTTTAACTTCAGGCTCTGAGTTTTGAGCATCCATCTTTGCATCCAATGCAATCTTTTTGTGGGGAATTCCTGGTGTTAAACAATATACTGAACTATTGGGTCCTTAGTATTTGCCATTTTTCCAGGGATTGCTTCTCATTAAGGCTCAAATTATCAAGAGCTGTGGTTTGCTTTATATGTTTATGAATCCTTGTATCCCTGCAGCAGCTAAAAGTGACCTGTGTCGTCCATCCCCTCCCCAGTTGGAAGAGGAGGGATCTATTTAGTGGTCACAGTTGCTTCTGTGATGCTGCTGAAGACAATTAACTTCCAATCTTCATTTATTTTACTTCTATGTGCAGTGAGATCTATAATAATACCTTCTCAGAGATAAAAGAATGTTGGTTTTGATGATACCTGCAGTCTTCAGACTGATGCTATCTAAGCCCCCAGGGCTCTCTGCCTCAAAGTAACCTTCAAGACTATAAACAGGAAAATGACACAGGAGTTTTAAAGATTAGATCTTTGTAGGCTTAATTACTGCAGGATTTGCAGGTGATTTATTTCTGTGTTAGTTTGCTAGGAGTAGCTAACTGTAAATTTCCTTCAGGGAAATGGCCATGAGAGGGACTTTATGGATGATCATCGGGTCTATATTATGGATGCCTACAATAGATATATTTATCCAGGGGATGGATTTGCTAAACGTAAGTATAATTGAAAATCACATTCCAAAATGCTTTCCTGCAACAAGGTTAACTAGAGATATTTGAAAATTGCACATTGAACATATGATTTTCAGTGATCACTGTGATATATCACAACAGTGTTAATGCTGGAGTGTTCTCCCTTCACTCCTGGAGTGGATTTCTGGAATGAAAGGTGTGGATATGAGGTGGGTTTTGTTAGCAGTACTCTCAGAAGCTCATGCCACACTTAGAACAGTGAGTTAAATAATCCTTTGGATTTAAAGAGGGCTGTTAGAACTTAATTTTTGCCTTACACTAAATTTATAAAGGAATTCATTAAGGATTGACTTGCACTATGTAAAAAGATTTTATGTTTTGAAAATTACTTAGGTGTTGTCTTTGCAGTAGAACTTGTTTTATAAGCATCCTGAAAACGAGCTGAATCTGCATGTGAAACAAGTTTGGAAACAAAAGGAAGTCACACAAACATTAAGAGCTGCTGCTTGATTTTATTGCTGTTTATTTATTCCTACTGTGACAAGCCCATTGTGTCTGAGACCTGTCACCAGTCATTAGCCAGGTTTTGATAATGGTTCCTTGGAATGCAAAAGCCCAAAGTTCATTTGATCTTCGATTCTGTTACTCTGTCATTTATAGCAGGCTTAATTTGCGAACTGAATCACAGTTTGTTGGGGGAGACGTTGTTCTGCTGCTGAATTCCTCAATGCTGCTCTCATTCTGAGAGGACTACTGAATTGGGATTCTTGGCACGGATTAGGTGCACTGCATTCTACTTTTAACTCGTGAAGAGTTTAAAAGTTGTAGTATATGTATTTCAAGGCATTAAACAAAAAATCTGTGACAGACAGATAGAAGCAAATGAAGGTTCAATTTTTTCCCTAACAAAAGGATCCCTTTATTCATATGTCAAATGGCAACAATTTGAACAGATGGATGAAGACCGAAGCAGAGTAAGCCCTTGTCAGCAAATGTGAAGTAGTGAGCTCAGCCCTCTCCTGTGCAGCTGGGAACACGAGCGTTCCCTTCGCACTGTCAAGGCACAAGGCTGTGGCCAGAGGCACGTGAATATGTAGTTTCTTGTAGTTGGCAGGAGTTTAAATAGGAGTTCAAGGGGCTCAGTCCTTCAAACCTGGCTACGTGACCAGATGAAGGTGAGGTCAGAGAGAGCATCTTCTTGAGGAGAAGTTGAGGTTGGACCTGAGAGTTTGGATATTTAGGTTAAACTCTTAACAGATCACTCTCCCTGGCCTGCCTGCTCGTTTTCTTACAAGAGCCTCTTCTGTACATTTTTTTGCCCTGTGCACTTCATTAGGGGAGAAAAAAAGAAGTGAAAATATGAGCTAACATTGCCTAGTGCTTAGCCATAACAGTATTGAGTGCCTAAGGGGAAGTAGTTTGGAATTATGCAGATTTTGAGGAAGAGAAAGGAGAAAATGTGTGTGTTGGGGGAAAAGCCTGGATGAAGGTTCACTGAAGGGTGAGCATAAGAAGTTGACAGGTGGAAATCAAAGTTCAGGCCTTAGAAAAGTGTTGCTGTTGGTCTGAATGTCGTTTTGCAGTTGTCAAAGCTGTAGAAGTACACTCACTAATAAGCAAGAGATGGACAAAAGGCTGTGCTGGTTCTAAGCTACAGACCCATCGCTGCGTCCATCAGTAGTCCCTGATCTGGATAGTAACTGATTGCTGCAGTTCTGTGCCTTGTGATGGAGATGAAGACATGACCTGCAGAAGCATGCAGTCTTATTCATGACTCTCTCAACTTCTTAATGGCTTCATCAGAACAACAGAGTTGCTCCCCACACTGATGTGTTCACCTCCTCCTCTAACGCGATCTCCAGCTCATGGATTCTTTACCCTGAAGACGCTCTAAGGGCTGTCCAGAAGAGCACAGCTGTGCAGACTTACATGAACATTTATGTAACTGAAGAAAAGAATTCAAGAAAACTGTCAGTAGTCCTTGAAACTGATGTGGATGCAATAAAATAAAGAAAAAATGCTTCCCTGATGTTGAACAAGGATACAAAGCAGGGAAGAGAATAACCGTCATTCTGGGTCATATGCATTCATCCACTATTGGTGGGTGCTGAATCCATGTTTAAGATGAAAGACTCCCATCATTTAATTGAAAGCATAGGGTATGGTGAGGTAGAATCACACCTCAAGACACTTCTGGCATAGGTTTGGTTAATTCAGATTGAGTTACACAGAGCTCTGTAAAAGCACCCAGAGCTAGGCTGCGTAACGTTGGGTTTCTTCCCTCTACTTTCTCAACCCTCCTCTTCTAATGCTTTATTATAAGCATTAAAAATAATTTAATTTAAATGAAGAATGGATATTTGCTCTTCTGGTAGGATTACAGGGTAAGAACGTTAAATGGAAAATGCTTAGGGCAAAGCCGGATCTTGTTAGACATTCAGAAAGCAGTTCACATGAATTCATGATCCCTTACTGGTAAGCTTTGCATGTTGTGATAAAAATAAAGCATCTTAATGATTTCTCAGTGATATTTATCTTGTTTTTTGTACCAACTGTTTCCTCTGCAATAGCAATTCAGTGTTTTCTTCCCCTTAGCCTTTATTTAGGTTACTTTTAATGATTTTCATTATGATTTCTTTGCTGATTGGTAAATGGACTTGTACATCAGCTGCTTTTCAATCACGTTTCCCTCTTGTGTCTTGTGTGAAGAGATTCCCCCCTTTCTCCTCCGCCCGCATCTGATTTTCTCTCTTCAGTGGAATTTTTTCAAGGTCACTGTGCTTCCATTTGCTGGGAGAGCGAGCACTTGGAGAAGTTTCTGTAGCTCAAGGTTCTCTGAAATGCAATCTGTCGTTTTCTCTTCCTTACCTCGGTCTTGCATTTCCTTCAGAGCAGTGCTTTGTTTATTGAGTGACATTGAAACGGTTTCTTTTTAGGTGCCATAAAACGCAAGGTGGAATTAGAATGGGGTACAGAGGACACAGAATACCTGCAGAAGGTGCATACTCACGTGGAAGGAGCATTAAACGAATTAAGACCTGACATCATTGTTTATAATGCTGGGACTGATATTCTGGATGGCGACCCATTGGGAGGACTTGCTATTTCACCTCAGGTTCGTAGAGCACTAATGTATCTCCAGACTTTCACTCCTCACTAGAAACTGAGAGTGACTTGTGGCAGTAGTTAGATGAAGGTAAGGTGCAGAATTTGCATTAAACCAGTGCAGATACATATAGATACATCTCCCTGGCTCTTTCACCATATGGTTTTTTGTTGTCTCTTCCTGACTCATAATACTTTTGCTCTCCAGGGTGCCTGCATCTTTTCTCTAAAATACACTGATTTTGAACATCCAGGCTAACCAGAGAGGCATATATTTTTGTGCTTCACCTCACCTGTGTTTTTCCTGTTTGGTTGGTTCTTTCTTTCTTTTCCCCTCACGTACCCCATTTTGTGATGTATTTCTTTTGTCACCTGCTCCCAGTATGGTTCTTACACTTAATTTTCTCTGTAGCACTCCCAGCTGTTTTAAAGTGCTCCTCGGGTATCTCCCAGGTTAGCAATGCTGTGCTGCCTGTCTGTGTGCTCTTAACAAATGAAGAGATATTTTTCCCCCTGTTTCCTAATGCCTTTCTACACAGATATGAGTATCCTTTCTCAGTTCAGTTTACCTCCCCCTCCCCATTTGGTACCAGATATAAGTTTTGGTTTATTCCATATGGCTTCAAAGAAATCTTTACCTTCCAGGTCTGCTTTTCTCAGAATTATAATTAACTTGCAGATCTTCTATTTCCTCCATTGGTGTTATGATTCCTTCTCAGTTCCTCAGTTCTGTCTCTCTGTTTCCACATTTGATGGAAATGCTTTCAGTGTCCACACGTTCAGTATAGAAAAGTGCTTTCTTGGTATGTGCGCTCGTGGGTTCCCTTCCCGTTAAGCCATCACTCGATCTGTTCAGTTCTCATACTGTTTTGCAGTACCTTAGTTCTCGTGCGTAGGCATCTAGTGCCTTGCTGGTTTTTATGTGTTTCCTTATGTGTTTCCTCATTCTTACCATCTGTCACTGAGCAGCCTTTTCATTTCTGACTGCCCTGCAGAGTCCTCGATGGAGCCAAGGTGGGACCCCTTGGGAGCTGCTCTGAATCTCCAGGGTTTGTTTCTGTGGCTGTGTAAATCTGTCTGTAAGGAGAAAGGAAGTGCTGAGTGTTTCTGCTTGTTTGGGTTTGACCTTGTAAAGGAAATGACCCAGGATGTTAAGATCTCATTTGGTGGAAGAGAGCTTTTTGGAAAGCAGTGGCCACCAAGAGAAAGAGAAACTGAGTGAAGGAAAATACTTTCAGGTGTGTCTTTAAAAAAGAAAGGGTTAAAATCCTTCCCTTGCACAGGGAGCAGTGCCAAGAAAAGTGAGAAATGAGTTTCTGCAGCTTATAGAGAAAGACAGACAGAAGGTAGGGATTGGGGGAGGAAAGGTGAGGTGACTCTGCTGGTCACACAGAGGTGCGAGTCAGTGCCATTTGTCTGCATACTGATGGAGCAAAGGTTTCTGTAGCTCAAGTGTTGGTTTTCTGTACTGAGGACAGGGTTTCTTGTCGCTCTTGGGTCTTGTTGGCTTAGGTGTAAATGGCATGTTTCACCAATCTTGAGATTCCAGGCTACTGGAAATGCTGAAACTGAGCATTGAGCCTGGATAATTCATCTTGTCAAGGTTCATTAGTGTGGTCTTCAGTCCTACAGTTGTGGATGTCATTCATATTTTAAACTCTTGCTGCAACGTTAATCCTGTTCGGAAGTGTGCCACCTGAGAGTTCTCTCTATGAGTGATAGTTTCTTGGTGCTTGAGGCCAGAAACTACCCAGAAAACTCGAGGTGTAGCAGCTCAGTCCCTCTAATCTTTGTAATGAGGCTGTTGGTTTCATCAGCTGGTTCTTCTTTCACACAGATGCTGCAATGAGCCCATGTGTTTTCCCCTCAGCTCTCCCAGGCTCAGGCACCAGAGTTGCTGGAGCAGGGATGAGGCAGTTAGGAACAGTGTGCTGTAATGTTTCCTGCACCCAGTGATGGTTCCCAAGGGACGTACAGTAACTCTGTTACTTCCTTTAGAGTTCTGTTCCAAATGGAATTCTTTGGTTTCCTTTGTCTTTATTTTCCAGTTGTTATTCCTTGCTCCCATTGTTGTTCCACAGGGCTGTGTCAATCTGTACAAACCCCACTACTGCTCCATGGTTTTACAAAGTATGCTTGTCAGCTGTGTTGGAGTTTTATTCTTTACCATTTGTTTGTGGTCTTTTTTAATGGCAGAGTAATATTTCTTTGTATTTACAGCCTTCCTGTAAGCAGTGGGTAGTGCTCATCTTCATTGGCTGCTGCTTCCTCCTTTTTTTGTGTGTTTGATTGCATTTGAATCCCTTCCCCTCCTCTGAGTTCTGCGGCTATTTACATTTCAGACTGTCCATTGTAAGCTGTTGTCTGTTTTGTTGTTAGGCCTTTTTTGTTCTTTTGAGAAGCTGCAGTGGGCTGCTGGTGCCAGCTGTGGATCTGCAGCTCTGCTTTTGCTTTCCACAAAAGCAGATTTGAATTCTGTTCTCACTTATTTCTGAATTCTCTTTTTCCCTGTATGTACTTTTTGAGGCCCAAGAGACCTGAACTCTCCCGTTGTATGTGTTCAGTGACAGCCGGTACCTCTTGGTCAGCAATCTTTGTTATTTTTAGTTCCATACCTTTCTCTATTAGTAAGAAATACTGCAGAGTTTATTTTCCTTTTTCTGCGTTTACCACTGATTAGATCTGCGGCTCTTCTTCAGCCACAGATTCTTCGAGTATGAACTACAGGCTTGTATTAAGGAAACGGGAAGGTTATACCTCAGCTAGTGATTGTGAGCATGTACAGTCTGATTTGGACTCTTGGTTCTTCTGTAGGTCTGTGAAGTCTTGACCAGCTCTTGGCAGAGGGTGCCAGGCGAGTTGAGCACAAACTAAACCACTCTGAATTCAGTCTTTCTTGGCCTCAATTCCTCATCTGTAGAATAGGGTGAACATTCCTTAACTTTGCACTCAGTTTAGATGTTATGGCCTTTGAGCAGGAATTCTAGGAATTGATACCAAGGACTTTATCTGTTGTGCCCTCTGTTTTTATTTGTTTTTTCTCCTTTTTTGTGTGTTTCTTTTAATGATGATGCGTGTAAGGCAGCTAATGGGACTTTTAAATGGAGGGTTTGTTCCTACTATGAAATGTAAAGCTTAATCACTTACTGACTATCTAATACTATGTGTCCATAAGCCACAGGCTAGAACTAGAATGTATTCATACAACTTTTTCGTACCTGTTGTACGCTTGCAGGGAATTGTGAAGAGGGATGAAGTCGTGTTCAAGGCTGCCAGACGCCGCAGAATCCCAATCCTGATGGTGACATCTGGGGGCTACCAGAAGAGGACAGCACGGATCATTGCTGATTCCATCCTCAATCTGCACAACCTGGGGCTTATTGACAAGGAGCTAGCAACCAGTGGAGCTGGAAACCCGAAGGTAGAACAGATGATCAGAGACTCTGTTAAAGACTTAACCAACTTGTCACTGCAGTGATAAGTGACTAATTTTAGGACACAGTTTCCTGGTTTAGGAGCAGGGATTCTGTGCATCGTTATCAGGGTTAATAAAATGTATTGAAAAAAGACTCAACTTGTCTGTGAAGTAACACAGTAAAGAAAACATGCAGTCACAGAATAACTGTGTCTAACTGCTGAAGCTATCTTGAGCAAAGGCAGCAAATCCTTTTAAGCTAATTGGGACATATACTCAAGGGTACTGTCTTTCAGTTTATAATATTACTGTAGGTAGCTTTAATTGTTTCTCTTATTGTTATGGGTGGTCTATTATGTTGGAAGAACTATGCAGTTAGTATCCAAAGACTGGCCCTGTTTTGGATGACGCAGTTTGGATTGTGATGGGGAAAATACAGATCAAACCTACTTGCACTTTGTTTTTAGATACTGCATTTTATTTATTGCTTTTAAAATTGAAATATTGTTATAAAATGAGTTCTGTGCAGGCTTCAGCTGTCACTTTAGTAATAAAATTAAGTGCAATACTATAAAAACCAGTTCACTTGGTAGGCTTTGAAGCCTTAGCCTATTAGAACAAATAGTTATTAATTTATATTTTATTCTTGTTGTTGATAGTGACTTAAATCCTACTTATAAACACCTTGAGAAACAGAATATGAAATGCCTTTGGCTGCTTATGCAAATGAGCCATAAGGGCTCAGTATTAACACTCTGGTTTTTGCCTCTCTTGAAATGAGGCCTGTATAGAAATAGTGATAGGTACTACGCATTGTAAATCACAGAGTGAAGGAACTACTGAAAATGAAGACTAATTTTAGAGTTCTGAGAATTCCTGCCAAAATCACGATGCAGAAATACAGGGTATCTTTATTATTGCCAGCTTGTTGTGCAGAAACGGGTGAAGAAGAAAATTGGATGCTTGTGTTTTTTCCCCATCTAGTGTGTTGTTTTGCACTTGCTCGGAAAGTGATGGTACAAGTAGTTGCAGTCACAGTTGGTAACCTAATTGTTCATTAAGTCAATGTGCTAACTTTGTACAGGAGCTTCTAGGAGGAGATGGGAGCAAAATAGTGTATTCTAAAGCAAACTCGGTACGCTAACCGTAAAGTTCAGTTTTATTTAAGTTGGTATTTATTGCATTGGGCACTGTTTGTAACATTGGGTCATAAATGTACTGAACTATATATTTTGCAAGACCTTTTTAACTTCCAAATGTTGACTGATTTGTAGTACAGGTTTCACATCATGTTTAGATTTGAGCCTATAAAGGAACACAGCTATTTTCCTTGCAGTAGAATTGGTTTGTAAGCTATTTAAGGAATATTTAATCCTAATTAGAGTACTTACCTCACGTAGTGTTAATTTTTAGATTGATGGGGTTTGTTAATTGTAAGAACATGCACAATTGCTATAAATATCTGCTTTGAGAGCTGACGTATTGCACTAATCTTGAGTTGCAGCACTGTTATTAAGAAGCACTTTTAAATTTCTTACTAGAAGGACCATCAGAGTACAGCTAATGTCGAGGTTTATTTTTTCTACGCTGTCTGATGTTACTGAAAGATGTTGTTATTCTTTCATATAATTTTTATAAAATTATAAATTACATTTCTATAACCTAAACCCCGTCATCGTACCATATGGGCTTTTCCAAAACATCTTCTGTTTGTGTTAACATGTTTATATGGTTTTCTCTCAGTGGAGATTAAACTGATGTTGAGCAATGCTGACTGACTTTTCTTTTCACTTTGCATATATTGGGTTGTCAGAAGCTTTGAATGGAACTTAACTGAAGTTGAATGGAGCTTATTGAAAAGAGGATGTGGTTTTCATACTTAAAATGAAACTGCTGTGAGTCTTAAGGGTGAACAGTACAAGTTTGTCAACAGCAGATGACTTCTTCGAGCTTAGAAGTTTTGTATCCAAATGCTTTGAAGATCTTTATGATAAGAGGTCAAAGTCACTTTTCTTTTTCCAAGTTATGCCCCATTACCTATCTTGTAATTCCTATTTCATTGCTACAGGTATTAAACTCTAAACTAAGCTTCTGTTAAGGCTGCGATAGTTTGAAGTCTTTTATAAATCAGTATCTTTTAAGAGAGCTAAAAGTTTGCAGAAGAGCTGGTAGCTTTCAGAATCACCGGGGCAGTCTGCAGTTATTGAACAACAGACATGCTGACTGCACCTTCCTGACAGAGTTAACATGGGTAAACAGGCAACTCCTTCATGTTTTTTCAAGATGGTAATTCAGTGTAATGTTTGCCTTGGTTGTTAATGTGTGGAAATCAGCCTTTTGGCTCGTTGAAATGTGTACTGTTTTTCAAAAAGAAGTGGTGAAACGGTTTTGGAGTTGAATTTAGACAGCAGATGTTCTATGATTCATAGTTAATGTACTGTTATCATTAGGCAGAGTTTTGGAAGGCAAAATCCTGTGTAAGTCTGCTGGGAGAATGCCATGGAGTCGCAAATGTTGTGGGGAAAAGATGTGAAGTTCTTTGGTTCTATTCTTTCTCAATTGCAGTTGCAACCCTAAAAATCCATCACAGGAAGCACTGTTTCAGAAGTGATGCCGTAACATACAGCAGGAAGCTGCCTTGAGGAGAGACCTAGTAGATTCTTTCCTTCATAAGAAGACGTGAGTTTTGATTCAAAGTACTTCAGAAGTGCTGAGCGTTTATAGTTAATGTACCAACCTGTGCTTCTTGCTAGCCATCCCTGTATGAAAGTTACTTAAGAAACAAACCGAAGAGCTGGTGGTTTGATCTATCTGACAGTTGGCACGTCAAGCTTCAGCCTCCCTAGCAGCTGACACACAGGATGGAACTTGGCATTCAGACACTGGGTGTTGTGGTTGTAGTCTTACACTCACTGAATATTTTAGCTTTCATTTCTTTGATGCTGAAGGTAGAACTTTCTGTTTGTTTGACTGTTTTTAACACCCTACGTTGTGAAGGCCCAGGCTCCTATCATGAATGCAGGAAAGAATATGGGAAATGCTCTAGTCCCACAGCTGTGATTTCAAACAGAAAAGCAACCAAAAAACCCAAGAAAAAGCAGAAGTTATGAAAATGAATTGGTCGACAGCTTATTATATGGGGAGCAGGTAGTGCATGTGTTTGGTGAATAATGAATGTCTGTGCTCCCAGGTTCCCTGCTCCTTGCTGTTTCTCACAGCTTGAGGAACCTAAGGACCCTGAAACAGTTCCTTGGTACCTTCTGTTCCTGCTACCAGAGTAAGTTGCTCAGCAGTGCTTCTGCCTTCTCTTGCACATACCAGAAGGCACACAATTCTTGTCAGTGCTGGCTGCGTATGTTTTTTGTGCTCTGTGAAGTGACACTTTGGACTTCCTTGTGCTTTCCAAACTTAGAATCATAGAAAAGTTGGGGTTGGAAAGGATGTTAAGCTCATCCAGTTCCACCCCCCTGCCATGGGCAGGGACCCCTCCCACTAAACCATGCCCCTGCCATGGGCAGGGACACCTCCCACTAAACCATGGCACCCAGGGCTCTGTCCACCCCGGCCTTGAACACCACCAGGGATGGAGCATTCACAACTTCCCTGGGCAACCCATTCCAGTGCCTCACCACCCGCA
>JAOEHX010071014.1:0-10742 GCA_025448015.1 Bolborhynchus lineola | reverse complement strand
AGATGACTTATTTATTGCTTCTTCAGCGCAGGGTGTATTTTTGAATTAGAAAAAAAAATGCAACATGAATCACTGTCATAATTTCAGTAGAGGGACATGAAAGGTTTTTATTTTTTGTGAACTTAGAAGCACTCAAAAGTGAGCAGAATATTAGGTTTGGGACTGAGATGCTATTAAAGGTGTGCTGCAAGGACAGAATGGGAATAGGTGTGTCCTTCCCCCTTTGCTGTGGCAGGGCACTACAGAGGCCAAATCCCTGAAACATGGGATGCATGTCTCACAGGATGTGCTCCACTGATACTGAGCTCAGAAGGTGTTCCCTGAGTTCGTACTCTTGGACACAGTGGGTATGAAAGAGCTGATCTGCAGCAGAAAGCTGTATATTTGTTGCTGCACTTGTTGAAGGAAGGCAAGGGAGCAGCCATAGGCAAACAACAGCCTGT
This sequence comes from Bolborhynchus lineola, assembly GCA_025448015.1. Taxonomy (NCBI): domain Eukaryota; kingdom Metazoa; phylum Chordata; class Aves; order Psittaciformes; family Psittacidae; genus Bolborhynchus; species Bolborhynchus lineola. The sequence goes on along the minus strand of JAOEHX010071014.1, from coordinate 10,299 downwards.
TGGGTCTGGAACAGGGAGGTTTTGGTATGCTGGATGTCTCCTAGCCATGCCCTTCTCATGCCAGTCTTGCACCATCTCCAGCACCTCTCTGGCCATCTGTGTGCTGCATTCATTCCTCACCACGCAGAAAAACTGGCCAAGAGGTGGCACTGGGGCTTCTTATTGAGGTGGTTCTGAAAAGAGTTGTAATGAGCACCGAGTTTGGAGCGTGGCCACACGCAGCCAGGAGTGAAGTGGGGAGCAGGGTACAAATTAGTCACGTTTGGCTGGATTGCGATTGTTTTCCATTGCACATCTTGTAAATGGCAGTGGGAATTACTTGAAGAGCATGAACAGTGATTATACACCCACCGTATGGTTGTATTATTGACAGTCTTTGTTGTTTAACTTTTAAAGTTAATCAGATACTCATGAAAATTGCTTTGAGTGAGTTTAGTAAAAACTAATTAATGTCTTGCTTCCACCAGAAAACAAAGACACATTGGTAAAAGCATAACCTTACAATCCAGAGCAGTCTCAACCTCACACCAGTCAGTGTTTCAGTCTCTGTCTCCTGCTTACCTCCTTACTTCATCATCTTTAATAGCTCAGCTGGACATGGCAGGTTCCCCATGGGGAGGTGCTGTTGCTGTTTGCTCAGAATTGCTGAAATAGGACCCAGGACAACAGCATGTGTTTAAGTGTGTAAATGGAGCACTTGCCTTATTGGTGGGAAATGAATCGGCAGCTTTCTGGCATCTAGTGTGTAACACTTGTGTCAGCAAGGTAAGGAGTCAGCTATGTTACATGCACACTCATCGATTAATGAGCTCTTGTTTGTGCACAGTTTGCTGACTCCAGTTGCTTTTTAAAACTTTGGTCCTTAATAGAATAGAGTAGGCTGTGTCAGTTGGAAGGGACCTATAACAATAACCTAGTTCAACTGCCTGACCACTTTGGCACTGACCAAGCTAAAGCATGTTGTAAAAGGTCTTGTCCAGATGCTTCTTGAACACTGACAGGCTTGGGGCATTGACCACCTCTCCAAGAAGCCTTTTCTGGCATTTGGCCACCCTTTTGGTGAACACGCACCTTCTCATAGAACCATAGAATCCTGGAATGGTTTGTGTTGGAAGGGACCTTTAAGCTCATCTACTTTCCAACTCAAAGTCCCATGCAACCTGGCCTTGAGCACTTCCAAGGAATGGGGCACTTACTGCTTCTCTGGGCAATCTGTGCCAGTCTCTCACCACTCTCACAGTAAAGAACTTCTTTGTATCTGACCTTCTGTGTAACTTATAATTTCCAGTCTGAACCTCCCCTGGCACAGCTTTGAGCCTTCCCAGACATCCTGTCTCTAGGTCCCAGAGACAAAAGATTGACCCTTCCTTCTCTGTGTTTTCCCCTCAAGAAGCTGCAGAGAGCAATGAGGTTGCCCTTCAGTCACCTTTCCTCTGAACTAGACAATCCCAAATCCTCAGAGAATGTCTTCCAGCCCTGTTACCATCTTTGTTGCCCTCCTTTAGACGCAGTCACGGGCCTTCATATCCTTACACAGTAGGCCCCAGCACTGCACACAGTGAGGCTGCACCAACACTGAGGACAGCCAGATCATCGCCTCTTTTGACCAGCTGGTTATACTGTTTCATGCACTCAAGGATGCTGATCGTGGATTTTTATGACCACATTTATGATAATTTAGTTTGTCAGTGTGCTATAAAACATAGGACATGCAGCATGTCTTCTTCCTGAGTGTTCTCAGCTCATCTGGCCTTTCTCTGGGTACTGTAAGATATATTGATAAATAGTAAGAATGATAATTAAAGTACTGAAGATCCTGGCAAATATGACGTGCTTATAAACATTCTTGTCCTTAATATTCTATTTGCTCTGCAAAATTAGCATTATACTACAGACAAGGAAATATCCTTTCCTTCTTGTCTCATTTTACTACTGACATGCTTTTCAGAATATTTTTAAACATAACGATATGTAGTAGTTATTTTCCAATTTCCAAGGCTGTATCTGTTTTAAATGTAATTAAAATGACTGTTGTGAAATATAGGACAGGGAGAATTTATTCCAGTTTGGTGTATAGTTTGAAGTATGATGTTATGCTCTGGAAAACAGCTCTGAACATCAGCAGTGCTGAGCTTTACACTACACTCTTTCTGGTTTTAGTCTTTGATATCTGACTTTCAGATTTCAGGGCTGGCATGAGACACCTTCTGAGGCGAGGAGAACCTTTACTGTGCCTTGGAAACAAGCACATTCAAAATGTCTTTTTTTTTGGACATCTCGTCCTGCTGGGCTCACACTCCTTTAGGTAATTCTGGATAAAGAGAGGGTATTGTCAATGCTTAAAGTTAGTAAAGGACTTTTATTTGTTTGTCTGAACTCTAAATAGTAATTGATGGATGGTTGTATCATTAATTAGACTGCAGAAATTGGGAAGGTGGGATGACTTCTGAAACAAACTTCAGTGGTCATTATCAAAATGATGTCAAAACTGGCATGTGTCTCTGTGTTTTGTACAGCAGGGACCAAAACTAAACACAGTATTCCATGCTAATGAATAACTCACCTATTTATAAGTTTTTTGGGAGGCTTCCAATTTGTGGTGTTACAAAGAAGATGCCCTAAAAAGCTATACATAATTTCTTCTACATTTACATGCAGTTTAATTGATCGTTATGTGTGCTGCTGTTGAAGAAAGTACGTCCACACTTTCCTGTCCTTTCCTGAACCTAGACCACAGTGGGAACAGTACAGCAGAAAATCATACTACAGCAAAATATATATGTGTAAGAGTGCGAATTCTTTAAAGTCACAACAATAAGAATCCCTATTAGGTGTATTTAAGTGCCGTGACTTGACCTGTGTCAGCAGGTTGATTTAGGCTTTGTTTCTGAAATGTGTCCAAGGTATGGAAGAAATGTGCAGAATTTTGGGTTGTCTCTTTTAATATTCAAATAGCTTTAATTTGCTTGCACAAAGTCAGCAGGGTTTGTTATCTGTTGCTCACGTTGCCTTAATTTCTCAATTTTCCAAACGAGGTTATCGACCTCTCAATCTTCCATTCAGTAGGCATATAGAATACTGTAGAAAATAGTAATTTTTTTCTTCTGTTTAGGAAACCACTAAAAATGGGGAAGTCTCAGGCCTGTGTACTTCAAACCATAGAATTTGGGATTTCTCACAAGAAAAGACTTACTTAACCTCACTTTAACCACTCAATACATGTAATATTAATTGCCTGTGTCCTGAGTTTTCTGTTTGCAGTGTCAGGACGTGTTGATCCAAAGGCTGCTGGAAGCTCATTTCTTGGCATACCAAGTGGGAGCGAGGAGACTGACCCGAGGCAGCTGGGAATGCAGCAGTGCTACCTTCCTCTGGGTGCTCTGCCGTGTTTTCTTAGTAAGAAAACAGAATTTCAAATCCCCTCTGCCTTCAGGCTGTAGGGTGGGAGCTTGAAGATATCAGTAACTGGTTTGAAATGTATGCTGCTTGCAGGATTGGAGCCCCTTTTTTAGGCTGTCCTGTTGGTAGAGCTCTGGGGATTTTCTTAAATATTAACCTTCCTTTTCTTCTGTTTTGGGTTTTTTTTGGTAGGTGCAAAACTAAAGTCTATCCCGATGAACTTCCCAACACAAGTGTGGTTATCGTGTTTCACAATGAAGCCTGGAGCACTCTGCTTCGAACTGTGTACAGTGTGATAAACCGATCACCGCACCACCTGCTTTCAGAAATCATCCTGGTGGATGATGCCAGCGAGAGAGGTAGGCTCAGGGTGAGAGGAGTCCTGTTGCTTGTGTTGTTTCAGTGCCCCTGCAGACTTCACCTGCAGAAAGGGTGGTGAAGTCTGACTTCCTTCTGTCATATTGAACTGGACCTGTGCCTCTCGCCAAGCATCTACGATTGGATTTTAATCCCAGGATTTAGAAAGAAAACTGTCTACGTGTGAAACTGCTATTACCTGAGAAAGGAATCACATTGCGTTCTATAAATGGAATCAGTGGAATGATAAATTTTCCTGGAGTAGCCAAATTAATATCATGGCAAATACAACACCTAGGTGCAATGGATCAAGGGACAGAAGTTACAAGCTAAGCCAGCCTTTATTTGTGTAGCATTAACTTAACGGTAATTACTGTCCTGGATTTCCCTGCTTCAGGAAAAAAGTCAGTTTAATGTTTCTTTGGGCGAGAGGGTGGAGGAGGACTTGAGCCCAAGTGACTACAGTTTTTCCCTAAAGCAAAGTATTGGATTCCTAAAGGGCTGAAATGGTGAAATTCATCAGAAATAGGCATGCTTGTATTAAGCGCAGACCAATCAGGGTAAACGTTTTGCACTCCCTGTTGTCTGCTGGTTTATTTCAGGGAAACTGATCACAACTCTTTAAAATTTCCGTGATGCTTGGGCAGAGATGCTCGGGCAGATGTGTCTGTGTGCGTGGGCTATTTTCCATGTGGCTGCCTGGAATAAAGTGTTGGTGCAAACCCCCATAGCTCAGCTCTGACTTCAGCACAACTCTAAATATGTCAAAACGCGTTTCCTGTGTAAGGACAGTGTTTGTGTGTGGCTATCCTTGGAGGGCCAAGCATGATGCATAAACTCAGCAGTTATATTTTGAGACCTTGGTACTTGCTGAACCTTACTAAAAATAATACTTTTCTTCTGGTGTTGGTTTGGTTTTGGTTTTGTTTTTTGTTTTGTTTATTTTTTTTTCTTGTTGTTGTTGTTTCTGTCTTTCTTTGGTTTTGGTTGGGTTTTGGGGGGTTTTCTGGTTGTTTGTTTTGTTTGTTTTTTGTTTTGTTTTGTTTTGTTTTGTTTCGTTTTTTAATTACGTCTGGCAGAGTTCCTGAAAGCCTCGTTAGAGAATTACGTGAAAAATCTGGAAGTCTCCATAAAAATTATTCGGATGGAGCAGAGGTCAGGACTAATCCGTGCGCGGCTCCGTGGAGCGGCAGCCTCTAAAGGGCAGGTGATAACATTCCTGGACGCACACTGTGAGTGCACCCTGGGCTGGCTCGAGCCATTGTTGGCCAGGATAAAGGAGGACAGGTAAGAGCAGCTCTCCGCCTCCAGGTGCAGGCATCTGCCTCCAGGCCAGTCCTTGGTTCCTCTGTCCCGCTGAAAAATAGAAATGAAACAAATCATTGATCTGAAAATGAACATTTTTTTTTTATTCTTTTTTAATTTATAATGCAGGTAGGGAGTTTTCTAATATTTGTGTCAAAATCTAATTTCTAAATAGATAGGTGAAAAACTTTTGATTCTTACAGCAGGATTTATGTTGCTGACAGTAAGAATAATAATGCCAGTAATGGCAGCAACCTGTGCCATTTACTTTCACAAGTTCTGCATGTCCCCCATCCTGATGGCCACCTTTCTCCATTCTTTTTACCAGGCATAACTTTTGTCTGGGTGACCGTCAATGCTCTGATTTTTTTATTCTTTCCTACTACCATGAAAATCTGTTTTGATTAAAAAAGCCCAATTTTTTTCCTTACAGGAAAACTGTTGTCTGCCCAATCATCGATGTGATCAGTGATGATACTTTTGAATACATGGCTGGATCTGATATGACTTACGGAGGGTTTAACTGGAAACTGAACTTTCGCTGGTATCCAGTTCCCCAAAGAGAGATGGACAGGAGGAAAGGAGACAGGACCTTGCCTGTAAGGTGAGTGAATCAAGAGAACTAAGCTACTTGACTCTACTGTGTACTTGTTTATGTAGGTAATACTGCTATATATCTTAGGTTTTACTGAAGTATCAGAGAACATGTGTCAGAGAATGGCACACTGTTCAAGGTAGTGAAGACCAAAATCTGACCTGTCCATAATGCTTCAATGTAGGTATCAGAGCTGAGAAAACTCCTTGATATCTTTTTTTGGACTGTACAGGAATAGAAAAGATTACCTGATTTTGAAGTTCCTTCCCTGTTTTCTGCAAATAGCCTGTTGACCTTGCGTTGACAGATGTTGCTGTCTTTTCATAATTTAAGGCAAATATTAGAACATATTTCTGAAATTTAAATTGTTGAACACTAAATCCAAGTATTCGGTTATGATGATTTGCTCTTAAAATGTATGCTTTTATTGCCTAGAAAAGAAAATTGATGACTGCACACTGAGTCAAAAATGATCTAAGACTATGTCCTGAATTCCCATGATCATTCCTGACCTCCTTCATTTAATTGCTTAAACCACAGACTGTAACAAAACCTCTATAAAAATTCTAAATGAAGCAGAAACAGAACAAATTGAATAAATTACTTGCAGTGGGTTATTTGCTCAGCTCTAATGCTTCTGTGGTCTTCATGAAAAGTTTGTTTTTTTAAAAAAAATGTATGTAATGGTTTCAAACCTGAGTGAGAGACATGATGAAGTGGACAGAATTCCAGTCCTGCATACCCCTAGTTGTATGCAACAGGCAGATAGGAGAGCTCAGGGGACAGCTGTCACAGCACAGATCTGTGACACACTTACAGGTAGGGCAGTGGGTGGGTCAAGAAAAGCCTTTCAGAATTACTTATTCCAGAAAATGGGCAAAATCTTTCCTTGCTTGTCCTTCAGAGACTGGAGTCACAGAATCATGGAATCACAAAATGGTTTGGATTGGAAGGGACCTGAAAAATCACTTAGTTCTAACTCCCCTAAAACCTTCCACTAGACCGGGTTGCTGATAGCCTCATCCAACCTGGCCTTGAGCACTGCCAGGGATGGGGCAGCCACAGTTTCTCTGGGCACCCTGTGCCAGGGCCTCACCACCTTCACAGGGAAGAACTTTTTCTAATATCTAATCTGAATCCATCATCAGTGAGTTTAAAGCCATTCCCCCTGTGCTGTTCCTACGGCCCTTTTAAAAAGTTCCTGGAAAGGACCAAATTTTTTAGATTTTATTTTTAGGCAGTGATCTCGGGGAACATGAGCAGGGTGCCCAGGAGCAGACCCTGTTGTTAGCAGAGGGGTGATGAAGCTACTTTTGATTTGAGAGAACTGTTTTTCTCGTGATCTAGGATGTTACAACTAAGCTGTGAAGTCTGCCAGCAGCTATTTTGTTAGACCTCAGGTGCGTGTTAAAATGAGTAGAGTTAATTACCCTAACAAGCTGCAGAACCTCATGCAGTGTTCCCACTGTGCTACTCACTGGGCTCCGTTTATCCTGCCTCTCCTGTGAAAAAATTCACAGACACAGGGAGTTCTCAAAGAAATGCAAATCCTACCTCTTATTCCCCTATCTTGAAGTGGAGTAGAACTTAAAATTAATCCAGAATGAGGCTTGTAACTGACTCCTAAAATTATTTAAACAAAAAATAGTGCTTTTTCTATCCCCCGCTATTTTTTTTTGTCCCTCCGGCAGCTTTCAGCTGGTGATACCTGGGCTTCTGGGGATTCTCCTGGTGAGATGGGTGTTAATGAGCAGGATGTGAGTGAAGAAGTCAGAGGTTAATGCCAAGTGCTGCATGTCCCAGAAATATCTCTTGCACAAGTGTTTTAGAGTGAAGAGCTGAGCTCTGAGGGTGTGTAATTGTGCAGGCTTAAGACCAAGGTGTCAGCTTTTAGACATAGAAATGCTCTCTCTGACCACTTTCAGCCTCTTCAGTGTCAGAAGAAGGTGCTGTTTCATTTTCCCTTTTACCTAATGGGAAGAGAATCAGTAAAGCAAGTGATCCGTGGAGCTGCTCAGGGATAACAGCCTTCCTGTAGGAAACAACATTTAATAAGTCATCAGCTGTGTTTGGTGCCAGCTGGTATTTCCAAATGCTTATCAAGCACAGTCTAAGAGGCTGCTGCCCTACATCTGTCCTGAGGTGTCACAAATTCTGCAAGTGTATTTCCGTGAAGTTGAGAATGGTTTTGGCAGCTGCTGCCACCTGAACATTCAAAATATGGGGGAATAAAAATAAACAAAAGCCTAACCCATAGGAGAAATTTAGAAACAAATTGGCAAGTTCATTTTCTTTATTCCATATTGCTTTCCCCATTCTTAACTTTACTTCAGTGTCACATAGATTGAATGTGTCTTTATCCATATTTTGTCTCTGTAATCATCAATGGAATAGGCATGGAATACAGACATCATTGGGTTACCTGTTTGTGTGCATGCAATATAACAGCTGCCCTCAAATTCTTTTTTCTAAAATTTCCAATGTTTCTTTTTTTCTAAAAGCCTTCTAAATTCTGCTTTTTGTTATATTAAAAATCCACATAACTGACAAATGCTTTAGACAAAATAGTTTTCTTCCATAACAACATTGATAAGTTCCTACCTTTGCTTTTTAGATCTGAAATCATAATGCATGCATTTTCAAACTATAAGTTATTTTATATACCATTTATTATTTATGTATATAATTTGTGTTATGGTTTATTTGTGGAAAAGGCCAGGATATCTTACTGGTAAGAGCTTGCTAGTCAATAAGCAGAGTCCAGGTAGTGCATAGCTGTGACCAGTAACCCCAGTGAAGGTAAAGGTCAAAGGGCTTATACTCTGGGAATAGGGTGCCTGATTCTTTCTAGTTCGTAGATGTGAAACGTTGCTTGTATGTCTACCCAGGGAACAGGAACTGCCAAATTCCTGAGTTATTTGAGTCAAATATCTGCCTTTCTTGGAATCTCTAGATTTAGTCGGAAAAGGTTAATTAATTCAGTGACTCTGATATGAAAACCCCACAGCTAATTGTCATGCAGTACTGCTGTGAATGAGCTTTCTTCTTGACTTCCGTTAGAAAAGTTAGATTGTTTGTCATATTTTTAGCAAACAGAACGGCAGACCCATGGGTGCCTTGCACACTAGTGAGTGATGCCTTGCCCCAGCCAGATAGGGTTCTTATCCGAGAACCATATGTGCATGCTATTCCTGCTCTTCACATACTAGTCTTTGCCACTTTTGCTCCTTTTCCTCTTCTGTTTCTTAAATCCCAGTCTAAGATCCCTTCTCTTGTTCTTTTTTTCCTAATTCTTCCCTTACCTGTCTTTCTCTCAGGTCAGCTAACACCCTGGTAGCATCACCTTCCCAGAATATTCTGAAATGGTGACTATTAACTGAGGTTTTGTGAAAAGTAGTTGAAAGCATTTCCAGATTGCAAGCGCTCTGTATTTAAAGGCAATAGAAAAGGGTGGGCAGTCCTCACAGTGGGAGCCCTCCTGGGTGCTGGATTGTGCTATCTCCTCCCTGACCCCCTTTCAGTGCTTCACATCTTGGGGCCAGGAGATGGTAGAAGTCTGTGGCATTTCTTGGGGGCTTTTAAAAAGGTACTTAGAAATTTTTTACATGTACATGATCAAAAGCAGAAGTGACATCAGGGAGCTCTCAGTGCATGAAGTGTCTTTGCTAGGACTGTTGCTGTAAATTGACAACAGGGAGTGGACATTTAGAAGAAAACACTGAAGAAAAGGTTGTTCCTGAAGACAGAAGTGTTCAAGACAAATGCTTCATTCTTTGAGGTTTGTTAGAATCAGTGGAAATACATTTTTTTCAGGTGTATTTGCAAAATTGGAGAGAAACTGTGGCTTTGAGAGCCATGGGGATTGCAGGGGCTTCCAGGTGTTGCTGTAGGGGGAAATTTTCTACTCTGAGGGTACAACAACCCCCAAGGGCTCGTGTCCATGGATGCAGATGTATTTTTGTTTGTTTCAATAATCAAGACTATTCACTGATGTTCGAATGCACCTCGGCATTTTATCATGTTTCCATACACAGTAACTGCTGTGACTTCCACTGTCTGGAGTCACCTCTGGCTTTGTAAACTTTATAAATAATGATACCTTGTGAAAATGTGTGATTTTTAAATGCAGAGCCTGTTTCTGTTCCCAGAGGGCTCTCTGGGAGCAAAACCTGGATGTTTGCCCTGTGCAGAGGCGCAGCTTAAAGCTAAAGCTTCCTGTGATGGTGTAGTGGATGCAGGTGGATCTGGGAATTCCAGAAACAGGTAGCTCTGGGCAGTGCAGTTCCTTCTCAGGTGGGGCCTGGTTCAGTGGTCAGTGTTCATGGGTAATGCAGCTAAAGCTAGTGGTCTTGCAAAACTTTTAATTCTTCTTTTTTGCACTTGTACAACATTTGTACTTTGCAAAACATCCTTTGGTTTTAAGTGAACTCATTTCTCCTCGTATGGGTTTGCCTGCAGCAATAGAAAACTTGCCTGCTCTATAAGATTAGTTTACAAACAGCTTGTCTTCTTACATCTACAGTATTAAAAACATAAAGTATTTCTGTGCTGGGCATTTATGGTCTCTCCACAGCACATTCCTCTGGATATTTCCATTCTTGTCCTTATTTTTTTTTAAGCTGAAGACACTCCAGGCTAGTATT
>JAOEHX010071011.1:7642-18489 GCA_025448015.1 Bolborhynchus lineola | reverse complement strand
CGAAGGATATTTGGCGAAGGGTGACTCGATCCGCTTCCTGCCCGCGTTCTGCCGCTGCTTCTCGCGCATGAGGCGCCGCAGCTCCTCCTGCCGCACCTGCTTCCGACCCGCGCCCAACCCCGCCGCCGACATCTTCTCGCGGCGCGCGCAGTGACGGTGCGCGGCGGCACCGCCCCCCGGCGCGGCGTGACGCGTCACGTGGGCGGGGCTCAGTGGTAGCCACCCCTCCCCCCCGCTGGGGGCGGAGCTTCTGCCTCTGGCCACGCCCTCCGCTGAGGAGGAAGAAGAGGAGGGGCGGGGTCGGAAACAAGCTGAAGCCGGGCGGGGGAGCGCGGTGGGGCGCCACCAGAACTAGGCAGGCACGGTAAGCTAGCAGCTGTCCACGGCTCTGAGAAAGGTCTCTAAAACATGTGCCCGAAACAAGTACAAAAGAAATAGAGAGAACCCCCAGTACATCCCACGCACCCAGATACACAAACTGTGCGTTCTATAACAATGCAACTGTGAAGAGCGTTCAAAACAAAAAACCCAATGCCCAACCAACCAAAACCAACCAACCAACACCCTCAAACCAAAAATAAAACTGCTTTTCTTCAAGTTTCAGCTTGTTGACAATCGTAACATTCCAGGCTTCATCCCTGCAGCAATTAGAGGCCTGGCGTCACTAACTGCAGCTCCTTAACACCAGATGCCAGAACGGAGAGCAGCATGCCTTTTTCCCACTTAAAACACAGCTCATCTACAGCCTTCAAGTGACCACATCATGACCACGGACAACAGAGAACTTTCCAGATTTTATTTATACCTTTTCATTTATGATAGCACAATGAAATAACTAAAAAAACAACCTAGCTCCGAGTTAGATAACGTCAAGTACTCCCACTCCAAACCATGAGTGACTTATAAAAGTCTAAAAAGTGTTGCTCCAGGTTTATAGTGACATTACCTTCAGAAATACATGGTCATGGAGGAGGATGCAGTCATGGAAAGAGGATGCCACTACAAGCAGCGTATTTTATGCTGTTCCCAGAGCAAACAGTCCCATGGCTTCAGGCTCCGCAGCTCCCTGAACATCAGGTTTGGTTTGTCTCACACCAGCCTACAGGAGCTGGGGGAGAAAGTGCGGCACGGAAGCATGTAATTCCATTTGTAGCACAAACTTTGCAGTAGGGCGTTTTGCCTGGACGGCAAATCCAAGGTGTGTAAACATGGCCAGAGCAACGGCAACTGGAGGAAGACAACAGGGTAAGTGCAACTAAAACAGAAGAGAAGGTACTCCTCTCCTGACACGATCAGGGCAGACGGCTGGGGGGGAGGAAATGATTCAGTACAAAAATAGGTATCACAGCACACCTAGACTACAGAAATCAGTGATAATATAGCTTAAGGTTGACCAAGATCTATGTTTACTTTTACAAACTCTGAAGAATATTTAAAATCTCCTCTTCGTTCCCCTTTCTCCCACAACTGTAGTCTGCTGCACTTTTCAAAACCACAGAAGTTTGCTTTTACTGAAATTTAAGGCTATCATGAAAAAACAAAGTGTTAAGACTCCTCTTTCAAAACTATGTAAAAAAGTCAATCCACTCTAGAAGGTCTTAAATAACTAAATACAACCACCCGTTTTCCAAAATGAACTTATTTTTATCTTCGGAAGACATACTGTGTCCTAGAAATGAAACATTGATACTGGGAGTTACCACTTCAAGGTAACTTCAGCTCAGGACACCCACCCTTTGCTGAATCCAGATGTGCTTATGGGAGAGGGTCATCACCACTCTCTTTGCCTCAAAGTACCACATTATCGTAAGAACTACTATGGAACATCTTAAATTTAATCCACCTTGTTCTGAGACAGGCTGAGGATGTACTCACACAAGTACATCTCAAGAACCAGAAGTTTCCTGGAAGGAGTGCCTGGAAGATGATGTCTGCCTATAGCCTTATAGTGTTCTATAGGACACTGCCCTAGCCATGACTACAGCTCCCTGTGCTCTCCATGGGCACAAGAAGATACTTATTATATATGCACCTTGTGAAAGTTCAATGCATTAAGGGACTTATGTTTGGGAGGGTGAGGATCCATCCTTTCCATCACAGGAAAGTGGTTAATTTTGAATTCCCTGAACTCCATAATAGCATTGCTGGTGGTTAGTCAGCTGAATCTGGTCCAAAAGCAGCACCAAGCTAGGCAGGGCTTCACAAAAATGGCTACAACCAGTTCTTCTTCTTCCTAACCTTAAAGTGCTGGGAAAATGCAGCATGACCAGGCTAGTAGCCTAGTTAAAAATATCCAGTCCTACCAAGCATACCATTTCCTAACATGATAGACAAGCTTCCTAGGAGTTTAGACCTTGAAATCCTCCACAGATGCTAAGAGTTACATACAAAATACAATCTTGAAGAAGCTATTTAACAGTAAAAATTATGGCAACTCCAATCTTGCTACAATCGAAAGGCATTTTTAAAATAAAAGTGACCCTTTCTAGTGCAGGGCTATCACTTCATTTGTCCAATGGTATTTTTCACTAAAGAAATGCTCCTTTTCCTATTACAAACATCAAAGATAATACTTCAATAATAACACTTTGGGTATTACTTAGGGTTTATAACTTATTAGAAGTTAACATCTTTTTACACGCACTTCCTGTTTTTATCTTGAAAGGACAGCTAATCTTAAAAACCAGTCACATATGGATAAAAGCTCACTATTTAAGGGCCATTTCTAAATATCCTGACTCATTAGAGATGAAAGCTTTTCTTCCCCCTCAAAGACACAGGCTCCTTACCAGTCATTAGTTCACCAGCCACTGCATGTAAGACTAACCTACTGACCAGAAGCACCACTGAAAAAGCAGTTACCACTACAAATCCAATAGCTACAGGCTCTGACCAACAACTGCAGAGTTGTCTGCGCCTGCTGACTATTACTCTATCTCCTGCAAAAGCTTATTTTCCACCTAACAGAGATGGGTAAGTGTGGCATGTATCTGACTGCAAGGATCGGTCATGACCCTTAGACACATGGCATGGCTAAAATGAATTCTATCACTTTGTAATGTGTTACAAAACGTCACTGACTACCTTAACAGGCTAGAAATAATCACTGCAATTTTGCACTAAATACAGAATCAGGGATTCAGTGAAACTGGGGGGAAAAGCATAAAAAACCCTCTCAAAACAGTTCCTTAGTTATACATTGCTTGAACTGAACCCTCGGTATATGAGCAGCATGAGTAATTAATTTCATTTCCCACCATAACTCAAGATGGAACATAAACAATAAAAATAAGAATCATCTATAAAAAACACAGTACATCAGAAATCCATGTAAAAAACATACATCTGTATCAAGGAGCTCTGTAACAACTTAAAGCACCACTCAAAATTAAGTACCATACATGTTACAGTACATTCCATTTATTATGACAATTTAAGGCTAAAATAGGTACGACTCCCTTATAGTCAAGCTTTCTTATACTTATAAATGCATACAAACATTAAGTAGATACAAATGCAAAGGGATTTTTTTTTTATTGCTCTGAACTGTCTACTATAATGTTCGACTTCCCCAGGTGTGGTCTCAGTTTGCCTTTTTCAATCAAGCTGAAGCCCTACAATTGCAACCTGTGGCACTTGTATGGTTACAAACCTTCTTTGATTTGAGCTGTATTCAAAGATATATCAGACAGAACTGCCCATCACTGCAAACCTGATAACTTAGTTAACTAAACATTTGTCCATAAGGTATATAACAGTTCACCACAAGGACTATTACTGCTATTCTTCAGGAATTATTTTCTCTTCAAAATAATAGGTCTAACCAAGCGGCAAACAAGACAACCAGCAAGAAATGACTGACTGGGACCAGTCTAACAGACTGGGCTTTAACAAAAACAAAAAAAAAAAAAAGCTGAATATGTGCTCCAAAACAAAGAGCAAACTTTTCTTCTTGCTCATAGAGCAATTATGTTTCCTAATTACGTAGGGCAATGCCTCATTTTGCCAGTGCCAAATTCTTTGACTGTAGCTTGTCCATTTCTTGGCCAATATTTCCTTCAATGGTATCACACTGGGCAAGGAAAACCTGAGAATAAGAAAAAAGCAAACGTTACCTGAGACGCAATCATAGCAATGGTAGATGCCTCTTAAGAACAGAAACTGCATTTTCAACATGAATTTGAAGAAGCAAACTCAACAACCACCTTCTGATAACAGCTTATTCACAGCTTTGTTTACCGAAAACAACAGAACAACTCACCTGAACCCTTTTCACTAACCCCTTCTTTTTCAGTTTGCAATCACTGAAATTCTCTGGTAGATTCTGCAGTAAAATAAACAAACAAGTTGATGCAGATTAACACTGAAATTAACATCTTAAACTTACAGCAAAACCTGAATGCATCAAAGAATTCTCTGAACAAGCATCTTGAAAATGCCATACCTACTCAATGAAGATGATTAGACAAGAAAGAATTTAAAAGAGAAAGTCAGGGATGCGGCATGCTCACTGCAAAGAACTAAGCTAGTAAATTTACCATGCATCTTCAGGTAAAACACAGCAATAGACCACTATCATGGTTTAACCAGCAACAGAGCACACTACTTTTGTCTACTGTGATCTATGTTAACTGTTCTGCTGAGCTTTGACTTGTTTTTTCATATACTATAAAATGAATTAATTTCTTACAAACACATTAACTAAATCACTTGCCATCATTAGAACATGTCATCAGTAATGCAGGCATTGCAGGCCAGGTTGGACAGGGGTTTGAGCAAGCTGGTCTAGTAGAAGGTGTCTCTCCCCATGGATGGGGGGAGGGGGTTGAAACAAGATGATGTTTAAGGTCCCTTCCAACCCAAACCATTCTATGACTGCCAGACTGTTTAAACTGTATGTCTGATCCTTCCTGCATCTGCTCATGGAAGGCAACAGATGTGAAGCGTTACACGCTGACAGCTTTGAATATAATTCAAACTGCATCAATTTCTATACTCTTATTACCCAGTATACTCATATACGTCATCCCAGCAAACATTATACACTTTATCCTTTTGCAGCTATGTGAAATTGGGGTGTTTGTGGGTAATGGTGCTCAGGTTTATGATTTTTTTTTTCTTTTAAACAGGTAAAACACCTGTACAAATAATTAACATTATATAAAGTTTAAGAGAACATTCTTAGAAACACTGTGCTCTTACTGTTGAAGATGCATACACCTGGTACACCTTTTATTTTCCACCCCAACTCCAAATCAAGAATAGAGATTTCCCTATACTACTGTTTCATTTCAGTTAAAATGCCAGCTCCACTGGGAGGTTTAGATACATAATCTTTTTCGTCTCCAGTTAAACATACATGGTCTTAAATATGGGAGGCCTGCCATCCAGAGGCACCTTGACAGGCTTGAGTGGGCCTGTGAGAACCTCATGAAGTTCAACAAGGCCAAATTCAACAAATGCAAGGTCCTGCACCTGGGTAGAGGCAATCCCAAGCGTGACTACAAGCTGGGCAGGGAATGGATCAAAAGCAGCCCTGGGAGAAGGACTTGGTTGATGAGCAGATCAACATAATCCAGCAATGAGCACCTGCAGTCTGGAAAGTGAACCATACGCTGGGCTGCATCAAAGGAAGCACAACCAACAGGTCGAGGAAGATGATTCTCCCCCTCTACTCCACTCTCATTAAATCACCCCTGGAGTTCAGCTGTGGGGCCCTCAACACAAGAAGGACCCTGTTGGAGCAGGTCCAGAGGAGGGCCACAAAAATCATCAGAGGGAGAGAGCACCAGTCCTATGAAGAAAGGCTAAAGTAGGGCTGTTCAGCCTGGAGCAGGGAAGGCTCCATGGAGACCTTATTGTAGCCTTTCAGTACCTAAAGGGGGCTTACAGGAAAGGTGAGGACAGACTTTATGTAAGGCCTGCAGCAACAGTACAAGGGGTAATGCTTTTAAACTGAAAGAGGGTAGATTCAGACTAGGTATAAAGAAGAAATTTTTTACAGCGAGGGTGGTGGAACACTGGCCCAGGTGGTAGATGCCCCATCCCTGGAAACATTCAAGGTCACGCTGGATGGGGCTTTGAGCAACCTGGTCTAGTAAAAGGTGTCCCTGCCCATGGCAATGGGGTTGGATTAGATGACCTTTAAAGGTCTCTTCCAACCCTAACAATTATGTGATTCTATGATTTTACTTCTACATAAACTTCAGATTTAACATCCTTCTCACTCCTACACTCAGCTGAAAGAAGGAATGCACAACACTGCTTCTTGTCTCCTAGAAGAATATGAAGTTGAAAGTGGGAGTAACTACTACTACACTAACCTCTTCCCAAGGTCAGGTTTTTTGGTTTGTTAGTTTGGTTTTGGAAGATGGGCAAGAGAAGGAATCTTCCATTCCTGTAGTTCCAGCTTCCATTTCTGTTGCTCCAGCACCAGTTTTCCCAAACAGCAGCACTGTTAGGCTGGATAAAACTCTTATCAACTTCTAACACTTCCTTTCGAGATCAGAAAAGGTATTTCCCTTGCAGAGAGCTTTTATGTCAGACTGCACCTCCTGCAACAGAACCAGAAATTGGACATATTTCTTTCAGGTGGAGAAATGATCATCAGCATCAGAGACACAAGAGAAGTCAGTATGCGGATTAAGGGAGGTACCCTTCCATATGCAAACTGGTGCAGTGTTATCTTACAAACAGGCACAGAAATGTCTAAAAACTAAAAGTTATGGGGCTTGGGTTTTGTTTTGTTTCCTTAATTGATGTTAATCTTCTTACCAAAATCACTCCTCAGCTTGTCCTAAGATGCATTCCATCACTCAGCTATCCTTCCCAAATTCTCTTATTTTGTGAGAAGATGTAGCTTTGATGGTGAGTTACTAGGTTAATGCCTAGGAACCTGTCATGCACAACGTAAATTCTCCTACAGGAGCCTGTTCTACACTAATCAGCTTATTTATATGATGTAACCTCACTTCCTTGGATTTACAGCACAGGACAGGTTCAGAACCTGTTATTACTTTTCAGGAACAGTCTGCCTAAAATGAAAACTCCTTTTTACTAGGTGGCATACGTCCATTTTCAAAACACAGCTTTTTAAAGTTGTTTATGTTGCTCTTCACAAAGTGTATTTTCTGATACTGTGTACTGTGATACGACCTTGTTGATTGTAGCAACCTAAACTTGCATGTCTCCTCCCAATAAGACATTAAAACTGTTGTCTGCCATACTTTTCTTACAGAGACTGAACGTTCCAAAGACATTACAAAACAATTGAGACATTAAAGCTGTGGGTGAGTTATCTTCAAAAACCTGTTCTAGCTCCCAAATAAAAAAAGGCAGCTTTTGGAATACAGAGTTATCACAGAGAAAAAAAGTTCAAAAAATACCGTGAAGTTATATGAACTATTCTAAACTATATTAGACATAGGACCTTGTAACCACGTAAGAAAACATTCCTGTTTTCCCCATAGTTTTCAACAATACATTTCGCTTTAAGAAGATAGAACAAAAAACACTTAACAGTGTTTAATGTGTATTACTTTGACTCCATATATGTAATAGTCTGAAAAAAACAAGGATCAATTAGGCTTAATTAATAATGGCTAATCCTCACCGGAACAAAAAATGTTATCTCACTTGTCAGAGAAATTCTTCTAAGTTTTCCATGACTTGGAACTTCTTAATAACCAAATTAAAAATGAAATTGTGCCCTAGCTCAGTTACACTGCCCATCTCCCTTTGCTGAGTACTTATTCCAGGCTGCATTTTCTGAAAGATATTTTGGCCTATGCAATTATTCCTACCAAGCTACCATTCTACCATCAGAATAGGCCTAAATTAACTTTCAATAGCAGACAGGGATCTCCAGCTGGGCTTACCACTCAATGTTTGTTTGCAAAACAGATATTGGTAACTGGAAGAAACTTTGAAATCCGAGCGTGGAGAAGACATTCAGACTATTCCTATTTTTGACAATATTTTTCAAAACTGTTGTTTTTAATTACATCTGTGCATGCAAACTCCATGTGTTTGCTTGCACACCCTTACAGCTGTTTGGTTTGGTATGTGTTTTGTTTCGGTTTTAAATCACACTTTGTATTCCCCTTGGCAGAGACATAGAATTAGAAGCTACTAATGTATCAAGCTGCTTTGCAGTCAAGATAGTAAGGTTTACAAATCTTATCATCAAATTTCATCTCATAGTCTCTGTTTTACCTTAGCTTATGTCTCCTCTCCAGGAATACACTGTCCAACTATTCAGGGTTTAACAGGTGAAGCTGGCAATAAACCTTAAGTCACAATAACATTTCCATATTTAATTAAAATCAAATTTAATTAACGAAGGAGTAGCTTAAGCATAGGCAGTGCTTATGCAAAACTCTTACCGAAGCTATATTTTGGTGGTAGCATTGCTTGCAGGGCAATAGTTTGGATTAGTATATGGCTTTCTACTGCACAGCACATTCTTACTTTTATAGGAGGTCTCCTCTTTGCACTGCACTTCCTCTGTACCAAAACACCACTCGAGTCTCACAGGCCTTGGTCTGTATGGTCTTAAACTTTCAGAAGTGACTGCAGTGCTGGCTTAACCCCAGCAACTTCTGTAGAGCTCCTGGGCACAGGTTCTTTATCCTCCCCCCGTCCACCCAGAAACAGAGCCCGAGTCCCCCTGTCACCAGTGGCTATCTCCCACTTCACAGCCCTGAATTCAGAGTTGCTTAACTGCATCTGAGAGCTTTCACCCTGCAGATACACTGCAGAGACACATTACATCCTCAAAGACTCATCTTTGGTATACACAGCACTCATGCTTTATACAAGGAACCCTTAAAACCAATCACCATTTAGTAATAAATTCATATGTGATATTCCTTCTCTTAGATTCTCTCTCGAGTGTTCTTTTGACTACAAATCCAGCATCCCTCTCTTCTGAGCACTGCTTCTTATGAAATACAGATTCTTGTCATTTCCTCCCCCGTCCCATCTGATGTCCTAATAAAACCACCATCCTTTGCCACAGAACATCACCTTTTGCTTTGCTCAAGTTCCGTTTGTTTTGGAAGTGCTTCCAATAATAATTTTTAAGCTTAGTGTTACCACTCCACCTTTGTTCTATTCTTTGGTTATTCCTTATTTCCCAAACCATAGAGCCCAGTAGGTAATACTTAAAGCCTGAAACTACTTTATAGCAGTGCAGTCAGTTAAACAAAACAAATGCTAGTCAAATTTATTATTTATGACTATCATATCAGAACCAAAGGGACACCACTCTTATAACATGCAGTCTCCTATACCAGCACTCATACCAATAGCTAGAAACATTTAATCACTCTACTGCATATAGCACTAATGCTAATCAATTGCAAAGAAAGGATTTGCTGCTGACAACCCACTCATCTAACACGAAGCTTTCTCACTAGTGTCTTTTAAGAATCCAAAACATGTAGTACTTTAGTGTGTAGTTTTTATCGACTACTAGCCCTTCACTTTTTTAACTCACTGTTAAATAAATTGGAAAAGTACATTATGTTGACACTGAAACTTATCTAAGTAGGCAGCTAAGCTGCTTCTTTAAAAGCAGCTATCAAACAGCAGTGTTTGTCAATGGGTTTCTGAAAGCAGAAGTCGTAACTAAGCATTCTACCTTTACTGAAAGATGACAGTATTTTCTTGATCTTTGTACATTAGAAAAAAATTTTTCCTCAAGCTTTACGTTTATGATTCATATTATGAGATGTAAGAATTACAGTAAGAAAGTATTATAAAGTATTTATACAGATAAATTCAAAGGTTTAGTAATAAGTTCTCATGTTACTACAAGTGGCAAAATTTTGCAGAAGCCTGGGAAATGTTTGTTACAGGCACAATGATGGTTTGGGGTTGGCTTTTTTCCTTTCAGAATCCTCAAAATGCTAATTTGGTATTGATTCACCAGAGACAAGTATAGCTGGGACAAGGAGACAGTGACAAAAGCTTCATCAGAACAGTACAGTAATTTAAGTTAGTTTTATAGAGGAATTATATCCAAAAAAAGATCCTCAAGAAAGGAGGAAGGGCCACCAGAACATAATTATGAATACATAATGTAATCGATGTCCTCAATACTGATACATGCAGTTTGACAGATGATTTTGTTGTGAATTTATGTAAACAAAATCAGTGACTGGTATTTCAAAAGAGGAAGCTTCTTTCTCAGTTGTTAGAACAGTCTGTTCCTGCAATTTGTCTTTCTAGATTATAAATCTGCCATTTAATAATAAATCATCATGAGAACAAAGTGATCTCTCAGATTGCAATACCGGTAAGAGACTTCATGTAAATTAGAGCCAGCTCACGAAAAGTACTTAGTGTCATGACTGTGCATACAAATTTTCCTACTGATGTCCAAAAAACTTTCCTTTTTTCCCCCCACCTTGAAAAAGCCTTCAGCTTTTTAAATAACTGTGCAAGCTGATCTGATCAAGTCAAAGGTTTTCTGTGTTCTACTCACTCAGATTTGTACTAAGTAGCATACTTTGACTTTTACTCCTGGATCAAATGTTTAACTGCTGAAATAAATGGCATTTCTGGTGATGCACACACACAAATCTTCAACTGTTGAAGACAACTCAGTTTGTATTCCTCCTGAAGAAAACTTCAAAGATCTGTGGCTTATGGGAATGTCTGACTGTGTCACAGCATTAAAAATTTTGTACAATGCTCATGAGATCCCCCCACCCTTCCTGCTGTGGAAGCAATAGCTATTTAAACATATTTAATGTGCACATGTTTAAGTTGCATCTGAGAATCACAGACGAAAAAGCAACCCAAAAACATCCCTTCAAGACTTCCCTTTCACGACCTAGGGG